>PVIW01006527.1:0-40700 GCA_004026585.1 Noctilio leporinus
AAAAAATCCCCAGAGATGTTGTGGCATTGAACAACACTCTAGAGGAAATGGACCTAACTGATGTATACAGAGTCTTTTACCCCAAAGAAGCAAAATACACATTCTTCTCAAATGCACATGGATCATTCTCCAAGATAGACCACATGGTATGTCACAAGACAAGCCTCCACAAATACAGGAAAATGGAAATCATACAAACCCGATTGGCTCCACCAAAAACTTACTTGACCTAATAAGCAAATTTAGCAAAATAGCTGGGTACAAAGTCAATATGCAGAAATCAAAAGCATTTTTGTATACCAATAATGAAACAACAGAAATAGAAGCGAAAAAACAAATCCTATTTCCCATAGCAACAAGAAAAATAAAGTACCTAGGAATCAACTTAGCTAAGGAGGTAAAAACCTGTACTCAGAAAACTACAGAACAATGAAGAAAGAAATCAAGGAAGATACAAATAATGGAAGCATATATCATGGTCGTGGATGGGAAGAATTGACATCATTAAAATGTCCATACTACCCAAAGCAATCTACAGATTCAATGCAATCCCAATTAAAATACCAATGACAGACTTCACAGAAATAGAAAAAATACTTCGAAAATTTATATGGAGCCAAAAACACCCACAAATAGCTACTACAATCTTGAGAAAGAAGAACAAGGTAGGAGGAATCACAATACCGGACTTCAAACAATACTACAAGGCTACTGTAATCAAAACAGCCTGGTACTGGCATAAGAATAGACATATAGATCAATGGAACAGAATAAAGAGCCCAGAAATTAACCCAGGACTCTATGGTCAACTAATATTTGACAAAGGGGGAAGAAATATCAAATAAAGTAAAAACAGTCTCTTCAACTAATGGTGTTGGGAGAACTGGACAGCAACATGCAAAAAGATAAAACTAGACCACCAACTTACACCATACACCAGAATAAACTCAAGATGGATAAAGGATTTAAACATAAGCAGTGCCACCATAAAGGTCCTGGAGAAAAATATAGGCAGTACACTTTTGGATATCCTATGCAAAAATATGTTTACTGATACTTCACCAAGGGCAAAGGAAATAAAAGAAGGAATCAACAAATGGGACTATATCAAATTGAAAAGTTCCTGTTCAGCTAAAGAAAATATCAGCAAAATTCAAAGGGAACCAACTGTATGGGAAAACATAATTGCCAATGATACCCCAGACAAGGGTCTGATCTCCAAAATATATAAAGAACTAATGCGACTCAACACCAGGGAGACAGACAGCCCAATTGAAAAATGGGCAAAGGACCCGAACAGGCAACTCTCTGAGGAAGATATACAAAGGGCCCAGAGGCATATGAAAGAATGCTCAACATCATTAGTCATCAGAGAGATGCAAATTAAAACCGCAATAAGATACCACCTCACACCTGTCAGAATGGCAATCATCAGCAAATCAACAAACAACAAGTGTTGGCGAGGATGCGGGGCAAAGGGAACCCTCATACACTGTTGGTGGGAATGTAGGCTGGTGCAGCCACTGTGGAAAACAGTATGGGGTGTCCTTAAAAAACTAAAAATGGAACTGCCTTTTTATCCAGCAATTCCACTACTTGGACTATACCCAAGGAATCCTGAAATACCAATTCATAAGAACCTATGCACACTTATGTTCATAGCGGCACTATTTACAATAGCCAAGTGCTGGAAACAGCCTAAGTGCCCATCAGTGGATGATTGGATCAAAAAACTTTGGTACATTTATGCAATGGAATTCTATATAGCAGAAAGAAAGAAGGAACTTGTACCCTTTGCAACAACATGGATGGAACTGGAGAGTATTATGCTTAGTGAAATAAGCCAGTTAGTGAAAGACAAATATCCTATGATCTTACCCATTACGGGACAATAATGAGCAAAACTAACAACAAGCAAAACAAAACCAAGTATATGAATGCAAGGAATAGGCCTTCAGTGGTCAGGGGGAAAGGGGTTGGGGGGAGGGGGGAGGGGGGAGGCAAAGGCAAGAAAGGGCAGCAGCTTAGACAAGAACCTAGTATAAAGGAACCATGGACATGGACAACAGGTGGGATTGACTTTGGGGGGAATGGGTGGGTGGGGACGGGGACAGAGGTGGGCATAAAGGTGATGGATATTATACTACAACAATAAAATTTAAAAAAAAGAAAAACAAAAAGAATGTTTTTCAAATGCAAATATTAAATCTAACAGTCAAGCTAAAATTCTAAAGCTAGGTTATCTCTCATGACTAACAAGAATAAATAAGAAATACTTTCATAAATTAAAAATATCTGTTAGAAAGCTAAAAAAGTTTTAAGAGAAAACTTTAGATTAAAATTTTTTTAATCATAAGCAGAAATTCCAAAATGTATGTTTAAAAAAATTATTAATTTTAGAGAGAGAGAAAGGGAGGGAGAGAGAGAGGAGAGAAAGGACTGTTACTTTGTTGTTCCACCTATTTTTGCATTTATGGATTGATTCTTGCATGTACCATGATCTGAGATTGAACTTGCAGCCTCAGCCTGTTGGGGTTGTGTGCTAACCAACTGAGCTACCTGGCCAGAGTCAAAAAGTGGATTCTTTTCAACGCAGTCAATTACACATATCCATACAGAATAGCACAACGCAAGTATAGATTTAAGCTGTGATGATAAATGATGAAACTATTGAATTTTTAATAAACATATCTAAAGTATAAATCAACATATATGTGATTTCTTTCAAAAACACCCTTTAAAAACAAAAATTCTTAACCCTGGTGGATCTCTGAATATATTGTAGGGGCTCACAAATTATTTTGAAATAATATGCAAAATGCATGTATATATTCATTCATACGTTCATTTTACTGGGAGGAGATAGCATCCATCATATTCTTAAAGGGATCCATGACACCAACAAGGATAAAAATAACTATAAACATTCATACCCTAATGCCAGTAACACTTTCATCTTACAAAAGGT
The DNA here is from genome assembly GCA_004026585.1 of Noctilio leporinus. Classification (NCBI taxonomy): domain Eukaryota; kingdom Metazoa; phylum Chordata; class Mammalia; order Chiroptera; family Noctilionidae; genus Noctilio; species Noctilio leporinus. Next base: position 2,969 of record PVIW01006527.1, read on the forward strand.
TTTTAGGACTACTATTGAGGAACTAGCTACAGAACTCGATGCCCACTCTTAATTCATCAATGATGGCAATTCTTGAATTCTTAAGGTAGATGTGGCTTGAGAAAATAGACAAAAAATATGGAGATATGTTTAATACATGAATGAGACATTCTAACTCATAAGAAACAAAATTAGAGGTGACTATAATGTAAAAAAATGTATGGATAATTAACTGTCTTTGAGGAAATTTCAAGCCAGAGGAGTACAAAAGCCAATCAGTAAGAGAGGTAGCCCTTGACAACTATTTGAAGTAGTGGCAGGGGATTAGTTTGGTGTAAATGTTCTAATGGGTCTGAATAAAATAATAAATGCTATATAAAACACCTACATATAAGATATTCTCACCCTATAACATGTAAACATCCACACATGGGTACCTTAGCTTGATGTAAATGTTGCACAGAAACACGATCACCTAGATTTTCTTCGATTCTTCTCAACTGATTCAAGTATAGCAAGCAAAACAACGTTATCCTGCCCTGCTCTATTTGAATCCCTGGCTTATTGTGTGAATTAACCAGAATAAAGTAGATTTTCCTCTTTCTGAAAAGAGTCCTTATCCACAATAATTTAGAGTCTCCACAGCAAATTCTGGTTTCATTGAACCTCTGCAGTGATTATTCTTTTATGTAGGAAAAACATATCTTGTAATGCAGTTTCAGAGTATTCAGATGGCCATGTTCTGAACTTTGCTTGGTTCCATGAAGCTGGACATACAAGGCTAAACTATACTGAGAAGTAACTTGGTTCAGAGGACAAGACATTGCCTTGAGTGTCGGGAGGCCCCATGAGTTATGACCTGTCATTTGTCTTCATTATGCTTTCATTAACCCCCATTAAAAGGTGGCCAATTGCACTTGGAGTTATTGAATCCAGTATTAACAGTCTTTGAGATGCTACTAGGAAAACTAGGATCGTGCACTGCTAACAACATTTCAAACTCTAAATAGTAAATTTGTATAAACCAGCTCATTCCTGCATTGGAGGTGATATTCATCTGTAGGTTGTTACTGACTATACAGGCATATAGGAAAATCAATCATATTGAGATAAACAGTGGCTTGGGGTTGGGATTCTAGATTTATAAGTACAAATTCAGTAACTCTAGCAAAACTCATTCCCTTTACATAATCTCAATTTCTGTAACTTGGAACTGAGGGTTTTAATCCAGATACCCTCTCTCAAATACCTTATAATGGTAATCTGCTGATCTATTCAAAATCTCTTTGTAAGGAACAACACCTATCTCTAAACATTCCCAGGCTCACTTCAGTTGGAAAGCTCTGTTGATTTATAAAATAAAGGTTAACAGTGGGGGAAGTAGCGCTATGTGACTTCCATGCCACACAGGCCAACGTTAGGTCTGCGATTTGAGGAAGAATCATCACCATGTAAAACAGAACAGCTGGATATAAAGCTGGGTTGGGCCATGATGGGAAAAGAATTGCTTAATTACCCTTTCCATCAAGTTAATTTTTCCCCTTTGGCAATATAAACAAAGGCAAATCTGCTCTTGTTTTGGTTGTCTGTGACTTGCTATCCTTGACCTCCATCCTTCTGATTCCTTTCTATTGCCTCCCTCTGCCTTGCTAAGCCTCCTACCAGAGGCTCTTCTGACATTAAAAAAAAAAAAAAAAAAATCTGACCAGGCCACAGGCATGAAAAGTAGCTATGTATCTAAATATGAACTGACTTGGAATTCTATTAATCAAGAAGAATACAGTGTTTTATTTAAACTTTGCTTTAATTCCATCTGATAATAAAAATTTTTGTGACTACTACTGAGGGGACCTTCTCCAAATGAGAAGTGATAGGGCTTTTTTGCCTCTAACTCTGGGCAGGGTTACAACCTAGCAGCTGGCAACTATTTCTCAGTTATTTTATTTCACAGAGAAGTTGAGAAAGTAGACAGAATCTGTCTCCAGATTTATAAACGCTTCACCTTCTGGGCTCAGGCTGTTTTTAGCTAGACGGTTGGAGAGTGTGGCTGAGATGCCAGGACCTCAGGCTGCTGAGAGCCAGGAACTTCCTATAGTGTGAGGAACTTCCTTAAAGTGTGAGAATAACCCATTCCATTAGAAGAAAATTGAAGGTGTTTTTCCCAAGACATGGGTGAATATTAAGATAAGCATTTGAATTCTTTCTGAGAGTCATTCATTTTATGTGAACCTCAAAGACCTGGGTGACTGCTCATTAGCACCTACTTGTTCTTCCCAACTAAAGGAAGCCACAAACCCATCCAAATGAAAATAGATGTACTTCCATTTTTCTGTTTATTTTTCTTCAATTTTTCACATGCTATTGAATGTGATTCTATCATTTTGATGGCTGTTGAGTGGTTTATTATATGGACCTACCACAAGATATTTTACTGTTGTCTTTTCTATTAGACATGCAAATTGAATTCAATTTTCAGCAACTCTCAATAATTCTGGTGTTGTGTTGGGTGTCCCAAGGCTGGATTAATTCAACTCTCATTCTCCTTTCTGTTACTTCTTTTCAGCTCATTCCCATGTGAGATCCAGAGACATAGATCTGTTAAAGCTAGAGTAGCTAGAATAGAAACAATCCATGTAAGCTAAACCTTACAGCAGACAGTGCCCCACCCCTGAGATTGCAGCAGGTGGTTTCAGGAGATAAGAAGATTTCTGAGACTCTGACTAAGTGTGGTTTTACCCAAGATGAGCCAGAGGTACCCAAAAGCTACCCAATTCCTGACTCCCGAAGGATTCAGGTAATACAACCCTAGTTTCCTCACTCTTCAAGGAGACGATGTTGAATGCACTCTAAACAGCTCTTTGAGGAAGGGCATCCCAGTTTCCCTTAGCAGTAACTTGCTCACTAATGTACCCTTTGTTGGCTGTCTTCCCTTCCCTATCTCACTTCCCACTCTTCACCTGTGTTTCCTGGGATCAATTCCCAACTGAACCAATTGTGCCCACATCATTGTTTTAGAATTTGCTTTTGGAGAACCCAGACTAAGATAACCAAGATACTCACTAATTTGTCTCCTGATACTAAGGAGCTAAAATGTGAATGTTCATCCTATGCTCATGATTCTTATAGTATGTTGCCTCTTATGAGGGAACACTGGGAAAAGTGATATGGGGAAGTTAGAGAAAGAGGTTGCCATGTTATGTAGCATATAACTCTGAGTGCTGGACCACAGCTTATTGGTGAGGGATGAATGAACTCTGAGCAATCACCTATAGGCTGGCCAATAGCCATTAAGGTAGGCTATCATGAGAGTTCCCCCTACCAGTAGAGAACTAATATTCTATTATGATGAAAAGAAGTCATCAGCTCCTTTGTTTCGGAGTGTTTGGTGGTAACATTCACAAAGAAATTTTAAAGTGTAGAATGATAAAAAGGCAGATTCATTGAAAGCAAAGGGAACAAACAAACCATGGATGAAGTAGAACAAAGAAGCATAAAAAGTTACTTAGTAGTAATATAAGACTAGAAAGAGAAAAAGAAGTTGCAGAGAGTCTTGGATACTTCTTGAATGTTGGAAAAGATTTGAGTTTCCAGAACTGCTTAAACTGTTATATTGCCTCCCAAATAAATGATCTAGTTCATGAGGCTAATGAAATGGTGTCCTCACTCTCTGATTTTTCTACCATCTAGGTGACCTCAATATGTGTCACTTTTATATAATTCAGTATGTGTCACTTTTGCATATTAAAAGAGTTTGACTTGCCATAGCCACTGTGGCTCAGTTAGTTGAAGTATCATCCTGTAACCAAAAGATTGCATGTTTGATTCCTGGTCAAGGCATATACCTAGGTTTCACATTCAATCCCCAATCCCCAGTCCAGACATATGTGGTCCCCAGTCTGGGCACGTATGGAAGGCAACCAACTGATGCTCCTCTGTTGTACCAATTTTCCTTTCTCCCTTCCTCTCTCTCTAAAAGCAATGAAAAAATGTTCTTGGGTGAAGACAAAAAAAAAAAAAAAATAGAAAACAGAAAAAAGCTTCAATTACTTTCTTTGTGGTTCTTGAAAGTTCATATTTAATTATAATGTATAAATATAAACATTTGTAATGTTATTTTTCTACAAATATTAATTTGAGAAGTATAACATTTCTTTAGGCCCATTAAAAAAAAAACACCTCACCTTTTTAGTCATTTTAAATATTCAACACCCTCATGAAGCTTGTATACAGATTGAAAGATGCTGGACCAAGAAACGGAGAAAATTAAAGAGGGGAACAGCCTGGTCATGCAGAATAAAACCAGCTCAGTAAATTTCATTTTTACCAATGACCCTGGTGGGGAAAAAATACCAGGTGACATCTGGTATTATAGGAAATGGGGTTTATAGAGGCATTTGTATAATGCGGCAATGTTTTGCCTCATAAACTGAAAAAAAAATGTGCTAAAACAAAATACTGTACAATGCTATTTTATGAGAGCCTTTGGAAGTATACTAAGATTAACCTAAAAGTGCTATTTTCTATTTCTATGAAAATTTAATTTTAATCTTCTACTAATTTAGACAAGATTTAGCTCTAACTTCTAGAAATCATAACAAAATAGCATAGATGAGGTGACTAGCATAGATGAGATAACTTAAATAACAGAAATTTATTTTCTCATATTTCTGGAGGTAAGAAATTCAACATTAAGATACTAGCCCATTAGTTCCTGGTGAGGGCCCCTTTTATGGTTTTCAGAAGGGCACCTTGTTATTGTGTCCTTACCTGACCTTTCCTCAGTGCACAGGTGTGGAGAGATGGAAGTTGAGATCTCTTTCTCTCTTCCTCTTCTTAAAAGGACACTAATTCCATCATGAGGGCTCCACCCTCAAGTTCTAATCTAACCCTAATTACCTCCCAAAGATCCCATCTCCAAATACCATCAAATTGGCTAGGGCTCAAAGGACAAAATTTGTGTTTTGGGGAACAAATATTCTGTCCATAAATAACACTAACATATGCATTTGTGCACATGGCCACTTGAGTGATTTATTTAACCACTGACTGTTACTATTCAAGTTGGTATTCTTGTTGCACATCATAGCAAATTCTCAAACTATACTTGGAAGTAAGGTTATCCCAAAATGCAAGGTTCCCTTCCCCCATTCCAATTCTCTTAGGTCAGTTTTCATCACCCTTGAAAACTGCATCAAGTCAGTGTTTGGATAGCATGAATAGACTTGATAAGGGAATCTTGGGTAATAGATTAAACACTTGATGATTGGCAAATCAGAATGGGATGTCCACAGCACTGGGGCAACTTCCTGGAGCCCTCCAGCAGGCCTGGGATGGCAGGGTGATAGGGAGGGGAATTACTTGTAAGGAGGGGAATTTAGTCACTTTTTGCTAAAGGGCATGTACATATTTCAGTCTTTAAAAAAAACTTGCAGGAATACTAGGGTATAGTGGCAGAATATAAGTTTTGTTTACAGTAGGGAACTATATTGTTAAGTTAAAAAACATAATATATGTAGTTTAGTAATCAACAAACTCTGATGCTCTAATATTGGTTGAAGGAATGAGAAGTAGCTTTGCTGTTATGAACCCAAATTGTCTACCAACAGAGATGGAATAATCCTCAAACACACATTTGTGGTCACACCTTTGTGTGTGTATGTGTGTATGTGTTGTGTGATCTTATCTGATAGAGCACCACTGGAAATAGAATCAGCAAAAACTTTTTGTTAGTAGTACTCCTGTCTGGAACACTATATCCTATTTAAGGCAGCATCACATCCCCTACCCCTTTGTTTCACACACACTAGCCTACTGCTTTCTGCCTCATGCTGAGGTAGCCCATCTGATCAGGGTGACTGTGGTAGTAGATGAAGCTGATGGCCCTGTGGCTGTCTATTGTGATATGTAGGGGACACCTGGTAAAGCCATCAGTTCCAAAATATCCACCCAGTCCTGTCATAGTTCCCAGGGGGCACTTTATTCTTCTGGGACTTGAAATTTCTATCTTTGGGATTTTTTAGATCTCCTTGGAAGGATCCTGCTTCAGGCCATTTTGTTGTAATGAATGACTAGATAATTATTTGCTAGAAATGGGTCTGAAGCCCCCTGAGAAAAGGGAAAGAATGACTCCAAGGAGCAGAGACTAGGAGGATGAGAAGGACCTTAATTAAATAATACACACAAAAGAGCATCAAGGCAGTTTACGCTGATCCTCTAATCCTAAGAAACACTAACTGGAGCCACCTCAAGGGAAAATCTTGTTGTTTAAAAGGGGCAATTGGTAGGGGCTGCTGAATTTCAGGGCATGCTATGTACATTACTAAATACTTTCCTAAAGAGTTGCATTCATAAATTTTGTAAAAAAATTGAGTTCATAACTCTCCATTGAAGATAAACATACATAAAGAAAAGTAAACCTAAAATATATGAATTTGTTAGCTGTGCATTTCTTTTCTATGTCTAAGTCAACTTTCATTTAAAGTAGGATTTATAATATTTCATGTGTATAGCTGGGTAAATGATCACAGACTGAACACTTCTGTATAACCAGCACTAGTTCAAGAAACAACATATCCAACATCCTGTTCATCCCTCCTTCCAGGCACTGCCCTCATTCCAAAATTACCCCACTGACCCCCAACAACCTGTATCAGTCTTGTTTCAGGCTTTCTATAAATTGAATTGCTCAAAATATGTCTTCTTCCATGTCTAGTATCTTTTACTGAACATTACATTGGTGAAATTCATTTATATTGTTGCTTATAAACATGGATTTTCATTGCATTATGAACACTGGCCATGCCACCAGATCCTATGGTGCATCTTATTTGAAGAATCTAAATAACATTTTTTTTCTTCCCAAACCTCATTCACTGCCTCCCCATATGTTGTGGTTCTTATATCTTGGGATACCCAGGAGGGCTTTTTAGCACTCAGACTGCTGGGCCCTCCTCCAGAGTTTCTCATTGCATAGGTATGAGAATCTGCATTTCTAACAAGTTCCTGGAGGATACCGATCCTGCTGCTCTAGGGACCACTCTAAGAACTACATTAAAATATATTCAATTTTTAACCAAATCCCATCTGTTTGCATTTCTTTTCTCTAGCTAAGTCAACTTTTATTTTAAGTAGGAGATTTAAAATAAGTATCCTCATTGGAACTGCACATGTGTTTTCTTTTGAGGGGGTGCCCATCTCACATGTGGTAAGGAAGGACATGAAGCTCTAGGAGGGGCTGAATCTGTGGAGACTCACATCCATATGTGAAGACCTAAAAGCCATTTTTTTTTTTTTTTTTTAGTATCTCCACCTTAACATTATATATAGTGAATTTTATTGTTTAAAAATCTGAAAATCCATTGTATAAATCTACCAAAGTTTTTTGATCCACTCATCCAGTGATGGGCACTTAGGCTATTTACAGAATTTGGCTATTGTAAATAGCACTGCTAGGAACATAGGGCTACATAGGTTCTTATGAATTAGTGTTTCAGGGTTCTTCAGATATAGTCCTAGTAGTGGAATTGCTAGATAAAAAGGCAGTTTCATTTTTAGTTTTTTAAGGAAACTCCATACTGTTTTCCTTAGTGGTCGCACCAGCCTGCATTCCTACCAACAATGCACCAGGGTTCCCTTTTCCCAACATCCTTGCCAACACTTGTTTGTTGATTTGTTGATGATTGCCATCCTGACAGGTATGAGGTGGTATCTTATGGAATGCTACATAGCAGAAAGAAAGAACTCCTAAATTTTGTAACAACATGGAGGAACTGGAAAGTATTATGCTTAGTGAAATAAGCCAGTCAGTGAAAGACAAATACCATATGATTTCATGCATTTCAGGGCAATAATGAACAAAACAAACAAATAAGCAAAACAGAACCAGATACATGAATACAATGAATATATCTCCAGTGGGCAGAGGGGAGGGGGGAATTGGGAGGGGAGAGGAGGAGGCAAAGAAGGGGAGCATTTTAGTCAAGGAACTAATATGGAAGAACCATGGACATGGATAATGGGGGGTTGACTTTGGGGGGGTGGGGGGTGGGGAAGGGGACAAAGGGAAGGAAAAAGGGGATGGATATAATACAACAACAATAAAATTAAATTAAAAATAAATTTAAAAAAAAGAAAAGAAAATCCTTGCAAATTGACTTGAATCCAGAAAAACTGCCCAAGTATCAAGAAAGGCCTAGGTTATATCATTATGTTTGCATCAATCCTGCAGGCAAGTGCTCCTAAAAAATAAAGCTTTACAACTAAAAGAAATAAATCATCACTATGACATCTCTCTCTCAAGGTGGTTGTAGACACTGTCCAATACATTAGCCCCCAAACACACATGGCCAGTGAATCTTTGCAATGTTGCCAGTCTGAATGACATGTTCTAGAATGGTAAATTACATATGTGCTTCATTTCGTAGACTTACAAAAAAATGTGAAATATATTATCAATAATTTTTGTATTGACTATAGGTTGATGTTTTTATATTTTGAGTATATTAGTTCAATAAAATATATTATTAAAACAATGTTGCTTGGTTTTTTTCCTCTTTTAATATAGCTATTAGAAAATTTAATTACATATGTGACTCTCATTTGTGGTTCACATTTATTTTGATTGGACAGTTCTGTTCTAGAGAATTTAGTATTAGCTTGACTTGTACAATTAATTAATAACATGCTTGAAGGCCAGAATTATGATGGGAAATTGCAACTTTCTAAAGAATGATTCATCAGAAACTAGAAAATCACATTAGGTTAATAGGAAGCACCTACAAATGCTAATAGGAATGGCTGAGAAGAACTAGAGTCTAATTAGGTATAATCAGAGAGAGGATGTTCTTAGAAGGAATTAGAGGAGAAAAGAGAATGATAAGTTTGTTTAAAACTATCACACTAAAAATGTTACTTCACCCAAACAATATCTAATGATTGAAACTTTTTTTGCTTTATGTTGATTTGACCCAAATTTTTAGCCTGGCATTCAGAGTTCTTTATAATCAGGGCTCCAACTTAGTGACTAATTAATGAGTGGATGGATGGATCCAACATTCAAACCACATGGTTCTATTCATTGTATCTAAAATAAGTTTTTTGATGCCTTATTTCTAATATTTCATGGATGCTCTTTTTTCTAAGAAAAATAGCTACTTCCTACTTTATTACATTAGTGCATTTTTCAATTCACTATTCAGCTCAAATTTCATATTCTCTTCCTACATTTCATGGATTATTTCAGGCCAGAGGTGCTCCTTGACCTCAAGCTCCTTTAATATGTTTCAGTATAATCTTTTTTTTTAGTACTTGCCATTCTATCTTTTGTTAGCTGTCTTGCATCCTAGCTTTGTGGCCTCAGAACACTTACCTTATTGCTCTGTGCTTTACTGTGCTTGTCTTTAGAATGGAATAATATTGTATTTATATTATAGATTAGAGTAGAATGAGTAAAAGCATAAAGTTCTTAGAATATAATCTAATATATAATAAGGATTAGATAAATATCAACTGCCATTATTATTGTTGCTGTAGATATTGGCTATGTAACACACACCTGCATATTTTTAAAAATATTTTATTCACTATTTTCAGAGAGAGGGGTAGGAGGGAGGAAGAAAGGGAGAGAAACATCAGTGTATGGTTGACTTTCATCTTCTGGAAATCTGGCTTGCAGCCTAGGTATGCACCCTGATTGGGAATTGAACCAGTGACACTTGGGTTCACAGATCAGTGCTCAATCCACTGAGTCACACCAGCCAGGTACATATTTTGTTTTTTCATCTAGATTATAAATTCCTTGAAGGGCACGAATATATTTTCTTCCTTATATTGTAAAGGTCTTACAAAAACTTAAAACCCAATAAATATCTGTTGATAATCATAATAAACACTGATATATTTTAAATGACATTTCCTGTAGGCCAGACTGTGCCCTAATCACAGTCTCTGAGTAATGGACAACTCAGGGGCTGTTCCCCATTCCCATCATGCAACTTAAGTTATAATGGAGGGAGATGGACAAAAGATAAGTGTGCAAAGTGAAAAAGAGGTTTACATAGTTACAGGTAAGTGTGCACCGAAGTAATAACAGAGGCAAGGAGGGAGGTTTAGTGGAGCAGGGCTTTGCCTAAAAACATGAGCTGAGAAGCCTGGGTGAAACTTAGGCACAGTGTACAGGGGGCGTCCTGTGAGATAAAAACAGAGGGACAAGAGAACCCATTATGCTGCACCTTATAAGTTATAGTTAGGTGTTTGCATTTTATTTTGAGGAAACATAAAGGCATTATAGGGCTTCAGGAAGGAGTGGGCTGTGTTATGTTTATTTTACTCTGGTAATATCAGTAGACATTAGGAGATATCACCTTTTACTTTGTGTTTGAAATTAGACCATATTCAAATATGACATCAATATGGCCATAAAGTTCAACTCTTTAAGGTTAGCTGATTCACAACGTTTAAAATATATATACCTGACCTTGGATTTATTAAAACCAGTTGTTTGTATAATACATGTGTACATGAAATCCTAGACCAAATATAATAAGATATTGCAGGGAAAACCAATAAGCAAATTCATGAATCAGAGTTATGTTTGAACTTCCATTGTGACACCTTCACATTTATTAGCTTATGTAAAGGCCATGCTATTCGTGACAGGTGTCATTTTTGAGGGAACCACTTTAAATATGATTCTGAAGTAAGGAAGGATATAAAAAATAAAAATATCATAAAATTATAGTGATTCTGATATAAAGCACAGAATGTAAAAATCTAAACATACTGTCATTTAGTTCCAAGCATTATTTACTGCATAAATATGACCTCTCACTGTGGATTTTATTAGATAAGAAGATAAATTTCTCTTGTATAAGTCTGATGTTTGTATAACAGCAGCTAGCATTGCCTATCATATATTCCATCTCAAAGAGTTATTGAAAAGAATAAATGAAATAATACTTGGGCACTATTAATCATTTTAAAATTGACATTATTATTCAATATAACTATGGAACTATGAATAAAGCTCTTAGTATACACACTTCCTTTATTACTGCTGAAAGGGTTTTCAAAATAAGGAAGACATTAGCAAAGATGGCATGACATGAGAGAAAAGATTTTTGAGAATAAAGAAGAGATATATAATAATTATTTTTAATTTCCCCCCCTGAAAACACAGCAGAAGACTCGTGAGAACAATAGTCAAGTTTCGTTTAGCATGGGGTGATAGTCTATGATTAGGAAGAATGTTGTTGTTTTTTGCTTTTCCAGAAATTCCATTATGTGGGCTGTTAAGAAGATGGAATCTTTGGAGTGAGAATTATACTTAAAATCCCAGGGCATATAGTCACCTATGGACAAAAAGTGAATTCCTGGTTTCTTTATAATTGGTTAAAAAAAGGGAGATTGTTGAGTCAGAAGTATGGTTCAGAGAAGAGACCCTGCAACAGGAGGGAAAATGCGTTGGTGGAGATAGAAGAATTAATGCTTGTAAATTTAGGAGACATTGTCTCAGGGAATAAAATTGAAGCAGAGTCTGATGTTCTCTTTTAGCTTAACCTTGGAGGAAGCACAGGGGAAGAACTGGTAAGGGGCTTTGACCCTTGATAAAGAGTGTTGTCAAGATGAAGACCTTTGTGTGGAAGGGTTCACTAGAGCTCCCCCTGCTGATCATGGTAAACACCAGTGTTAGGTAATAAGCAGCTGTAGATCCAAATTTTCTAGACTGATCTGCAACATCACTTCTTGCTAGAAAACTCCCATCTGTGGGATAAGAAAAGATAACTGTTTCTTTTCTTGAAACTAAAAAGGGAAGATGTAAAGAAACCCAGTGCCTGGTGCACGAAGTGGTCTAAAGGCCTTAACTGTCCGCTCTGAGGAAGAGGTTGACAGAAATGTTTCTCTCATTAAATGGTTAGGATAGAGTTATTGAGTGGATACTTAGTAACTGATTCTGCTTCAAAATGTAGTTGGCTTAGTTAGATAACATTGATGGATGGTTTAAGTAAACTGAAGCAGTTTTATGTCATTTGAAATATGACTTTTGAAAGTCTTAGATTTTTATGAGTCTCCTAGTATCAGAGAAATATAAATCATAGATCAAGCTGGGACAAATGTTGTCTTTTACAGATTTGTGTTGGATCTCAAAACAGGCTGTGTGTGTGCATGTACATGTGCATGCATGTGTGTTGTTCTTTGTGTATGCACAAATGTGTATGTATCACTATCCCTCTGCCTGAGGAACATAACCTGTTTGCCTTTCCAGTTCGATTTGATGCATCTTGTGCAAAGAATCAGTGCCAATTTCTAAGTGAAATGGGAAGTCAAACTTTCCATTAAATGCCATCAATACTTATTAGAAACCTTGTCTTTGTAGTTGATATAAAAATGATCCAGCTTTTGCTCCTAGCTGGATGATTATTCCTTTCTTTTGTTAAGGAATGCAGCAATTCTGAGACATTCTCTGTCTCTTCTTTCTGTCATAAGAACTATAACTCCCTGGAAAGAGTGGTGGGAAAAACAGATGGCAAATATTAAGAATGAGGAAGGACAACACATTTCTACACATGAAAATCTATTGTCAAAAACTATGATGAACTACCTCCTTTTTGAGACTTGGGAGAATGTTTCCTCAGTAACATTGTACCACCATTAATTTAAGAAACTCAGACTCTGTTTTTTGAACTAATTTTACCATTGCTTATTTTGTTTAATAATATGATTTATTGAAATGAAAACTTTAAACTATCATCTTTAATTCTTTTGGATAGGATGTGGAATTGTTTCCTAAATTATATTTGTTAGATTTAAAAAATCCTATAGAAAATAAAACATAACAGAAATTAAAAATAAGATTTAGTCAATTAATGTTGAAAATGCCTTATACTTCCATCTCCCCTGAGCTTCTCAATGCAGATTAGTATGTTAAAAGCTCTGAGAAGTCCTGTATGGTAGAAAGTGCTAACTTTGTCTCATCTTGTAGTTTAAACATTTAGTTTACTGTTCAGCTCTTTTATGAAGAAACATATATTAACATTCTGAGTGATATTATAAACTTTTAAACATGGAACTATTTGAAAAAGAGCCCCATCATGTTGCTTATAAACTGAAAGTGATTTCTTTAACTTTGCCTTTGTCTAGTGTCTTTGCCCATTGCATATGATCATGACCAATTCCAAATGAACCACTGTTATGATCTCTGTTTTATACTGAAGTCATATCTTATGTAGAACCAAAAATATGTATCTCCAAACTTAATTCTGAAAGTACTTTAAAACACTTTTAAAATATAATAATCAGTTTTTAATTTAAATATTAACATATATTTGACTCTGATGCATATTAAAGTTTCAGAATCTCATTTTTTAAAAGATTTTATTTATTATTTTCAGAGACAGGATAAGGGAGAGAGGCAGAGAGGGAGAGAGACATCAATGTATGGTTGCCTTTCACCTGCCTCCATCTATGGACCTGGCTGGAGACCTGGCTTGCAACCTGGTTATGTGCCCTGATTGGGACTTGAACCAGTAACCTTTGGGTTCACAGACCAGTGTTCAATCCACTGAGCCACACCAGTGAGGGCTCTATGTTTTTAATACCATAAAACATATAAATGATTTCATTTACTTTCACCTACTTAATCCAGATTTCTAAATACATAATTAAAGCATTTTAAAAAATTACCAGAAAAACTTCATAAATAAAGAATAACTAACTTCAGCCACATAAAAAAATCCATACACATTTATCACTTAAAAGGCATTTATTTTGCCCTCATTTTTTTAATTTAAATTTTTTAAAATCTTTTTTCTAAAATTTTATTGTTGTCATATTATATCCATCCCCATTTTGCTCCCTTCTGTCCCCCTTCCCACCCACCCATTGCCCCCAAAGTCAATCCCACCTGTTGTCCATGTCAGTGGTTCCTTAATTTAATTTTTATTGATGTTATATTACCTCCAGCTCCTTTTCCTCCCCTCTGTCCCCTTCCCTACCCACCCACTCCACACAAAGTCATTCCCACTTGTTGCCCATATTCATGGTTCTTCCATACTAGTTCCTTGACTAAACTGCTCCCCTTCTTTGCCTCCTCCTCCCCCATGCTCACTGAAGGTCTATTTATTGTATTTATGTATATGGTTCTATTTTACTTGCTTATTTGTTTTGTTCTTTATTGTCTTATAATCGGTGGGATCACATGGTATTTGTCTTTCACTGAACTGGCTTATTTCACTAAGCATAATACTTTCCAGTTCCATCCATGTTGTTGCAAAGGGTAGGAGTTCCTTCTTTCTTTCTGCTGTGTGGTATTCCATTGTGTAAATGTACCAAAGTTTTTGGATCCAATCATCCACTGATGGGCACTTAGGCTGTTTCCAGCACTTGGCTATGGTAAATAGCACTGCTAGAAACATAGGGGTACATAGGCTTTTATGAATTGGTGTTTCAGGGTTCCTCAGGTATAGTCCTAGTAATGGAATTGCTGGATCAAAAGGCAGTTCCAATTTTAGTTTTTTAAGAAAACTCCATACTATTTTCCATAGTGGCTGCACCAGCCTACATTCCCACCAGCAGTGCACCAGGGTTCCCTTTTCCCCACATCCTCATCAGCACTTGATGTTTCTTGATTTGTTGATGATTGCCATTCTGACAGGTGTGAGGTGGTATCTTATTGTGGTTTTAATTTGCATCTCTCTGATGACTAGTGATGTGGAGCATTCTTTCATATGCCTCTGGACCCTTTGTATGTCTTCCTCAGTGAGTTGTTTGTTCAGGTCCTTTGCCCTTTTTTTAATTGGGCTGCCTGTCTCCCTGGTGTTGAGCCTCATAAGTTCTTCATATATTTTGGAGATCAAACCCTTGTCTGAGGTATCATTGGCAAATAGGTTTTCCCATACAGTTGGTTCCTTTGAATTTTGCTGGTGTTTTCTTTAGCTGAACAGAAACTTTTCAATTTGATATAATCCCATTTATTGATTTGTTCTTTTATTTCCTTTGCCCTTGGTGGAGTATCAGTAAACATATTTCTGCATAGGATATCTAAAATTGTACTGCCTATATTTTTCTCCAGGGCCTTCATGGTGGCACTGCTTATGTTTCAGTCTTTTATCCATCCTGAGTTTATTTTGGTGTATGGTGTAAGTAGGTTATCTAGTTTAATTTTTTTGCATGTTGCTGTCCAGTTCTCCCAACACCACTTGTAAAAACAGCATCCCTGTTTTTATTCCATTTTATGTTCCTTCCTCCTTTGTTGAATATTAATTAACATTAGAGTCCTGGGTTTATTTCTGGGCTCTCTATTCTGTTTCATTGATCTATATGTCTATTCTTATGTTACTACCAGACTGTTTTGATGACAGTAGTCTTGTAGTATAGTTTGATGTCCGGTATTGTAATTCCTCCTACATTTTTCTTCTTTCTCAAGATTGCTGTGGCTGTTCGTGGGCATTTTGGGCTCCATATAAATTTTTGAAGTATTTTTTCTATTTCTGTGAAGTCTGCCATTGGTATCTTAATGGCGATTGCATTGAAACTATAGATTGCTTTGGGTAGTATGGACATTTTAATGATGTTAATTCTTCCCATCCATGAACATGGTATATGCTTCCATTTCTTTGTATCTCCCTTAATTTCTTTCTTCAGTGTTCTGTAGTTTTCTGAGTACAAGTTTCTTACCTCCTTAGTTGTTTATTCCTAAGTACTTTATTTTCCTTGTTGCTATGGTAAATGGGATTTGTTTTCTAGCTTCTATGTCTGATATTTCATTATTGGTATACAAAAATGCTTTTGACTTCTGAATATTGAGTTTATATCCAGCTATTTTGCTAAATTTGTTTATTAAGTCGAGTAAGTTTTTGGTGGAGTCTATTGGGTTTTGTATATACACTATCATATCATCTACAAATAATGACCGTTTGACTTCCTCCTTTCCAATTTGGATACCTTTGATTCCTTTTCCTTCTCCCATAGCTATGGCTAGAGCTTCCAAAACAATGTGGAACAGAAGTGGAGAAACTGGAGAACCTTGACTTTTTCTTAATCTCTAGGGGGAAAGCTTTTAGTTTTTGCCTGTTGAGTATGATGTTAGCTTCAGGTTTCTCATATATGGCCTTTATGATGTTGAGGTATGCTCCCTCTATTCCCATTTTGCTGAGCTTTTTCATCATAAATGGTTGCTGTACTTTGTCAAATGCTTTTTCAGCATCTATTGATATGATCATATGGTTTTTGTCTTTCATTTTGTTGATGTGGTGTATTACATTTATTGATTTGCAAATGTTGTACAATCCTTGCATCCCTAGGATGAAACCCACTTGATTTCAGTGCATGATCTTTTTAATGTATTGCTGGATCCAGTTGGCCAATATTTTGTTGAGAACCTTAGCATCTATGTTCATCGGAGATATTGGCCTATAGTTTTCTTTCTTAGTTGTGTCGTGATCTGGTTTTGGGATTAGAATAATACTGGCCTAATAGAAAGAGTTTGAGAATCTTCACTCCTCTTGTATTTTTTGGAATAGGTTGAGAAGGATAGGAGTTAGTTCTTCTTTAAATGTTTTGTAGAATTCACCTGTGTAGCCATCTGGTCCGGGGCTCCTGTGCTTTGGGAGATTTTGGATTACTTCTTCTATTTCACTAGTTGTTATTGGCCTATTCAAGCTTTCTGCTTCTTCTGGATTCAGTTTTGGTAGATTATACATTTCCAGAAATGTGTCCATTTCATCCAGGTTGTCATATTTCTTGTCATATAGTTGTTTTTAATAATTTCTTACAATCATTTGTATTTCTGAAGTATCAGTTGTGATTTCTCCTCTTTCGTTTCTGATTCTGTTTATTTTTGTCCTCTCTCCCTTTTTCTTGATGAGTCTGGTTAAAGGCTTGTCAATTTTGTTTATTTTTTCAAAGAACCAGCTCTTGAATTCACTGATACTTCCATTGTACTTTGAGTCTCTAAGTTATTTAATTCTTCTCTGAATTTGATTTCCTTCCTTCTACTTGCTCTGGGCTTTGTTGTTGCTCCTCTAGTTCTTTCAGCTTTATGATTAGGTTGTTGTTTAAGCTTCTCCTGTCCTTTTTAGGTAGACCTGTATTGCTATGAATTTCCCTCTGAGGATTGCCTTTGCTGTGTCCCATAGGTTTTGGGCTGCTGTGTATTCATTGTCATTTCTTTCCAGGAACCTTTTGATTTCATCTTTGATCTCACTGTTAACCTATTCCTTATTTAAAAATGTGTTATTCAGTCTCCATGAGTTACAGTGTTTTGGGTTTTCCCTTGAGGCTGGTTTCTAGAGTTTCAATCCATTGTGATCTGAGAATATGCTTGGTATGATTTCAATTTTCCTGTATTTGTGGAGGCTTGTCTTGTGACCTACTGTGTGGTCTATCTTTGAGAATGTTCCATGTGCATTTGAGAAGAATGTGTATTTTCCTTCTTTGGGGTGAAAGGTTCTGTATATATCAGTTAGGTCCATTTCCTCTAAAGTGTTTTTCAATGCCACAATATCCTTGGTGTCTTTTTGTTTGGAAGATCTGTCCATTGTTGATAATGGGGTATTAAAATCCCCTCTTATTAGTGTGTTGCTGTCTATATCCTACCTTGAAGTCCTCCAAGATTTTCCTAATATATTTGGGAGCTCCTATGTTGGGTGCATATATTTATCAGAGTTATTTCTCCTTGATGGATTGTTCCCTTAAGTATTATGAGATGCCCTTTGTCTCTTTTTATGGCCTTCATTGTAAAATCTATTTTGTCTGAAATAAGTATTGCTACTCCTTTTTTTTTTTCACGTCCATTAGCTTGATATATATTTTTCCATCCCTTCACTCTCAATCTGTGTCAATCTTTTGTACTGAGGTGGGTCTCTTGAAGAAAACATGTATGTGGATCATGTTTTCTTACCCATTCAGATACCCTATGTCTTTTGATTGGCACATTTAATCTGTTTACATTTAAAGTTATTTTTGATTGATACTTATTTATTGCCATTTTCCCACTTTGTACCTGTGCTCCTTTCTGTCTCTGTTTCTTTCTTTTCTTTTCTTTCCTTTTCTTCTTTTCTTTTTAAGCAGACCCTTTAGCATTTCTTGCAATGCTGGTTTGGTAGAGATGTATTCTTTTAGTCTTCTTTTGTCTGGGAAACTCCTTATTTCTCCTTTCATTTTGAATAAGAGTCTTGCTGGGTAGAGTATTCTTGGTTGCACACCTTTGTTTCCCGTTACTTGGAATATTTTTTTTGCCAATCCCTTCTGGCTTGTATTGTTTCTGTTCAATAATCATTTGATAACGTTATGGGAGCCCCCTTATATATTATTTGCTGCTTCTCTCTTGATGCTTTTAGGATTCTCTCTTTATCTTTGAAATTTGCCATTTTAATTATAATGTGTCTTGGAGTGGGTCTTTTTGGATTCATCCTCATTGAGACCCTCTGTGCTTCCCAAACTTGAGTAATATTTTCACTCATCATGTTAGGGAAGTTTTCTATCATTACCTTTTTGAACAGGTTTTCCATTCCTTGTTTCTCTTCTCCTTCTGGTATCCCTATGACATGGATATTATTGCATTTCATGTTGTCCTGCAGCTTTCTTAAAACCTCTTCTTTTTTGTTCAGCCTTTTTCATTCTGTTGCACTGTCTTGGAATATTTTTCTACATTTGTCCTCCAGTTCACTGATCTGATCCTCTGCTTCCTCTAGCCTGCTGTTGATTCCTTCTACTGTATTCTTCAATTCAGAAATTGTATTCTTCATTTCCTCCTGCCTCTTACTGATAGTTTCTATGTCCTTTTTAATGCTCGTATAGTTTTCAATAAGTTCCTTTTAGCTTCCCTGGAGTTCTTTGTAGTTCCCCTGGAGTTGTTTGCAGTTTTCTTTGAGCTGGCTGAGCTCATTGAGCCTCTCTATCATCATTATTTTATACTCCATATCTGATAGTTTTTTTGCCTCTGTTTCATTTAGTGATCTTTCTGGGGATTCCTTCCTTCCTTTTGGTAATGGACTTGTTTCTTTTTCTCCCTATTTTTAGGTTTTGTTGTAATCCAATCAGACTGTGATCAGCTGCTAGGCTAAGGAACTGCTAGGCTGGAAGGATTGATTTAGTTTTAATCCTATTGGTTTGTGATCCACCACCAGGCTCAGGTGCAGCTTAGGTTGACAGACTGATTCAGTTGTAAATCAGTAAGTCAGCTACCAAACTCAGGTCCTACTGGGCTAGACAGAGAGGTTCAATTATAATCCAATGGATCATCCACCATCTCATGTGCAGCCTGGTGGGACAGATTCAGATGTAAATCAATGAATCTGTGATCAGTAGCCAGGCTCAGGTGCCACTGGGAGAGAAACACCTCTTCGGGTGCCAACTATTGTGCCTATGCTCAGACGGGGCAGGGCAGGAGATATTTATTTAGATGTAAATCAAAGAATTGTGATCAGGTGCCAGGCTCAGGCACCACTGGGTGGAGCAGATTGCTTCCAGTGGGCAGGGCTGTGAGGACCCTCCTAAGGAAGCTGCTTGGTGCAGTGCAGTCTACCCAGGTGCGGACAATGAGTCAGCACTGGGATCCCCACAGCCACTTCCCCACTTCTCTCCTCCAAGCCACCACCACAAACTCTCCCCACATGTCTCCAGTCCTCTCTGCCCTCCCTCCAATGGAGTCCAGGACAGGTGGGTGCCAACATATTTTCTCTGTGGTCACCTTAGTAGTTCTCTGTCTCCAGTGCCCTCCCAGGCCAGCAAACTCCACAGCTTTCTGCCTTTCTCAGTTGGATGCTGCTCTCCTCTCCACCGTGTTGCTGTAGCTGGGACAACCAGCTTGGGAACCAGATCCCACCATTCTCAGGTGGAGCCCCCGGCTCTGTCCCTTCGGCTGCTGCCTTCGGTGGTGGCCCAGCCAGTCTTCTCATGTTTCCTCAATTCCTACCAGTCACGTTGTGATGCAGCAGCCTTTTCTGTTTTGTCTGTGGTTATAGGACTTCTTTCTAGCTGGTGTTCTGTTGGTAATTCCAGCTGATTTTTCTCCAAAAAAGTAATTCCGGCTGCGACCTGGGAGGAGATTGGTGCAGCTCCACTTCCTTCTCTGCTATCTTACTAGAACCCTATTTTTGACCTCTTATAGGGTAAGAATATCCAGGTTTGAAAGCGAATACATAGGGAAGACACTGGATTGACTTTATCTTTGTACTTTTTCCACATGACATTTTGAGCAAAATTTGCCTCTGAAACAGGATAATTCTTCTATTAGGAGCCTTAATAATAGTAATAAATCTTTTGTTAAAGTGGCCATGATATTAGAATTATAAGAGGCCTAAAAAATAGTTTTATTTCATTTGGATACTCCTACTTTTTTATTTTTTACAAAATTAATGGCCAACATAAAGTGAACCTAAAATGGGCAGAGACCCTGGCTGGTGGCTCAGGGGGTAAGGCTTCAGCCTGCAAACCCGAAAGTCACTGGTTTGATTCCCAGTCAGTGCACATAACCAGGTTGCAAGCCAAGTCTCGAGCCAGGTCCATAGCTGGAGGCAGGTGAAAGGGAACCATAATTAATGTCTATCTCCCTCTTTGCCTCTCTCCCTTTCCCTCTCCCTAAAAAAATAAGTCTTTAAAAAATCATTAAAAAATAATTTTTGAAAATAAAAAAATAAAAAAATAAAAAATAAATAAAATGGGCAGAGAAAATAAAATAGTGGCCCACTTTCTACAACAACTTCTATATCCAATACTGAGGACTTACAGAACATGAAAATGAATGAGACTTGGTGCTTAATCTTAAGATATTTACATTCTAATGAGGTAGATTTGTCAATATATGTAACTACTATTTATATAAGGCACATGATAATTTTTAGTGTTTTACAAGCATTTGCAAGAAACAGAACAGGCAGTTTACTATTGTAAGGTATGAGATGTTTGCTAAAATAATTTGGGATGGAAGGACACAAAAGATGAAAAGAGGGAGAAAGGGAGAGAAAAAGAACATGATGGAGTAAGGAATCTATGTAAGGGTAAAATATTGGAAGTGGATCTTTGAATTCTGAATAAAATAGATGTGATAGAATGGTGGCAGAATGTTGTAGGCCACAGTCTTTGGGAAACCACAAGTAACTGAGTTGGGCTACTGAGCAGGGTGTGTGGAGGCACGGAATCAGGCTACAGAAAGAAAATGAGTAACATGCACAGGGGTTTGGGACTTATTTTTGGTGGTTTATATGGTTGAAAATTTCTGTGTACCCATTTCACTGTAGGACCCAGTTACAGTCAAGGTTTTGATGGTGACCAAGTAGGCTGGCTCCCCTCTCTTTTGTCTCCATCTTGAGGCCCTGCTCACCCAGCCTGGTTCTCAGCTTCCCCATGCCTCCTTCTGATTGCTCCCTACCTACCCACATCCTACATTCCTGAGGCAAGATATACCCCTTCTTTGAAAGCATGATGTAGGAAGCAGCATGGGGAATGGAAAAAACATGGGTTTTGGGTTCAAGCAGACTTGGTTTCCAAATTCTGGTTCTACCTTTTGGTTAACTGGACCAGTTACTCAAACTTTCTGAGCCTCAGTTACCTGCAAAATTGAGATAATAATACTGACCTTTTAAAAACAATGAGATAACACTTTACACCTATTGAACTGGCAAAATTAGAAAGGACAAAAATAGCATTTGCTGATGAAAATACAAATTGTTATAGCCTTTTAGGAAAGCAATTTGACAATAGCTATTAAAAACACATACTCTTCAAAGTAGAACTCACACTCCTGGAATCTTTCCCATGCAACTAAGAGCACTGTTTATAAGAATATACAGGTGAGGATGCCTATTACAGCTTTGTTTGTA
Source organism: Noctilio leporinus (assembly GCA_004026585.1). NCBI lineage: Eukaryota > Metazoa > Chordata > Mammalia > Chiroptera > Noctilionidae > Noctilio > Noctilio leporinus. The sequence continues at coordinate 24,766 of PVIW01006527.1, forward strand.
AAACAATAGAGTGGAAAGAAAGTGCTTGCTCATTATAGCAGAATGGTTGAATAAATTATAGTGCATTCAAGCTATGGAATATCATAAAAGCTTTAAAATAAACTAATTAGATCTATACAAAATGGTTTGGAGAAATACCCATAAAGTTCTGTAGCCTGTAACAAAAGAAGACACAGAAAAAAATGATAAAATATTTATAAAATAAATGTGTATTTAACAATAGCTAAAAATTTTGAGCTTCCTACTGTCTTGAAATGCTTAAATTGATTTACTTTCCTGTGATGGAGATGTTATTATCATTCCTGTTTTGCATATGAGGAAGCTGAAGTGCAAAGATAGTAATTTTTTACTCTCATAGAGGTCAGGGTAGAGCCAGAATATGGACTCCAGAAGCTGAAATTAAAAACTAGACTCTTAGTCACACATCATATGATTAATTTATATAAAATTTTGTTTGTACACATATCTTCAGAAGGTGACTCATAAAAGGATGGCCCTTAAAATGTGAATGGTAATTGTCTTAGGAGCTGTGATTACATTATCTTACTATATTCCCTATATTCCCTATTTTTTCTTTCATTATTTGCATTCTCTACAATGAACATACATTATTGGGAAAGAATCAAAAAGTGATAAACTTTATTTGTTGCAGGAAGACAAAGATTTGTATGCCTATCAGCATTTTCTTACAGAAATGATCATGAACATTTACGAAGTTAAAAGGATTTTTCTGGCCAGTATAAAATTAAAAAATGAAACTCAAGAAAAGACTAAAAATGGAGGGTAAATTCTTGGAATTCACAGTTAAATGATGTTAGATTATGAAAAAACATGAAAAAATTCACAATCTGTTGTTATATTTATAAGAGAGTGCAATGAGAGGCATTACAGAATACCCTAAAAAGCTCCATATCTGTATGTGGCAGCCTAGAAAAAAGACAGGCAGGTAATATACCAGCATTTATTACTATGTATTGAAATAATTAGGAGTGATAGTTTTCATTTCATCTTTTGCTAATTTTTTATCTAATAAACACCTATTACTTTAAAATATTTTTTCTTTTTAATTCTGAGGACATTTTTTTTTTTTTTTTTAATTTGAGAAAGAGAGAGGAAGAAAGAAAGAAAGCAAAATCCATGTGAAAGGAAACATTGATCACTTGCCTTCCCTATGTGCCCCACTGGGGAACAAACCCACCACCTTAGGTGTGTGTCCTGAGAGGAAATCAAATTCACAACCTTTTACTGTGCAGAACAATGCTCCAGCCAACAGTGAAACCTAGCCAGGGCACACTTATTACTTTTAAAATAAGAAAATAAATGCAAGCAATAAAAATGTCTTAATCTTTTCCCTAATAAACTAACAAAAGAAAGAAATAAAGAAATGAATTTATCCTGAGGAACTGATTATAGATACACACAAAGATCTATGTAAAGTGTATGTACTGCATTTTCCTATTACTTATAATAGAGAAAAAACTGTAAATAGCTAAATAATTTAACATTGGGACACTGTTTGTGTAAATTGTGAACCAATCCTATGATGAAATATTATGCCTTCAATAAAAAGCCATGACTTTGAGGAATATTTGGGAAAATATTCATGGTATATTGCTAACTGGTAAGCAGAATAAAGACATTTTCTTTAACAATCTAATCCTTAAAGGAACAATTATTATATGCTTTTACTTTTTATAATTTTATATCTTTAAATTCTTTCACAATAAATTGTAGTATAACCAAAAATAAGTAATTGTGATATCAAAATAAAATAAATACTATTGTTAATGAGGATTATGCAATTTCATGTAAGTACCAGTGAAGGAGTCAACCAAACTTAATGAAGTGCTTCTCCTATCTCCCACCCCATACACACACCTTTCTCTTTCCTTCCTGAGTCTCAGGTTACATCTTCATGAAATAAAAAATAGATTGTAACTAAACTTAAAGCATTAAGTATAGAAGACACTCAATATATCTTAGTTCTTTCCCTTTCACTGAACTGCCAGAGGGCAGCAGCTTTCATTCCAGAAATAGTTAAATTATTTTGCTATTTACAGTTTTCTCTCTATTATAAGTAATAAGAAAATGCAGTACATACATTTTACATAGATCTTTGTGTGTAACTATAATCAGTTCCTCAGGATAAATTAATTTCTTTATTTCTTTTGTTGGTGACCCAGGTGTGACAATGTATCCAGTTACCCTATCAGTGCAGCTCTAGGACAGGGGACAGCTTTGTCTCATTTTGCTAGTAGGGAGAGGACACTTAGCAAAGGGATAATGCTCGTAGAAGCCTGAGGGGCATTTCATGGGTAGCACAATGTTTTGTTTCTCTCAAAAAATTAGACAAGGAATACAGACAACATCAGAAGCTTTCTGGAGCCCACCCCATTGGCCAAGGCTGGTGGTAATATATAGTGGGGAACATTTATGTTCATCTCAAGTACACTTTTAAGTCTGCTACCTTATACTTAAACTCTTTCTTTTTTCTTTTTTCTTTTTTTTTTTGTTGTTGTTGCCTTTGTCCAGGCTGATTCTTGCTGTATCTTTCTCTTTATTCTACAGGAAATTTGACCTCCAAAAGGTCTGAAATTTAGATTAAGGGTTAAGAAATCCTTTTCCACAAGGAACTAGCATGGGAGTACCATGGACATGGACAACAAGTGGGATTGACTTTGGCAGGGAGTGGATGGGTGCAGAAGGGGTCAGATGGGAGGAAAAATGTGATGGATGTAATACAACAACAATAAGATTAAATTTTAAAAATCCTTTTTTAGGTGTATCTCACTTCATAAATACCAAACAGCAACGACATGGTGTACACAAAATCTCCAAAGAAGTAGTAGCTCATTGTGCATGCACCTGGGTGTTAATTGATTTAGTCTTTAATATTAATGAGCACATGATTTGGTCTAGTTGACCTTCAGATTCAAATTGGGTAATCAAATACTAAGACAGGAGAATGAAGATATGTTTAAACAGCAGTTTCCACCCACCAAGGTGTCTTGACCTTGGCTATGAGTGAGGACGAACTATTGTGAGTGTTGAGACAACTAGAACAAAGAGTTTCCCTTGAATTAAGGAGATTGGCTATATTTCAAATGATAGTAATAGTAATAATAATAATAACAACAAAAATGACTTTATGTCAGTTTCAACCAGAATACTTGATATTCCTAATATAAATTTTATTCCTGTGCTTATACTCCATTTTATCTGATTGCCTCTATATTTGGTAACGTAAATGACTTCACATTTGTACTCCTAGGTTTGTTCTTAAGGATTTAAAGTGCAAACAGCCATTAAGTTCATATTTTTACCAGTAGAGAAAAAAATCTCTTAATAGCTAAGTATATGCTATATTTTTATAAATAACCTTAGAACCTCTATTAATTTCTCAAGCCAGCTTTACCTTGGAGTCCATTTCAATTCAGCCTGGCTGCTGCACTCTGGGCAGGCACCCTGTGTGACTGAATTACTCATCAGCCTTCTTCCTTTTCCCATCTCATCCTCTCAAATGCAGCTCCTGCCCATCTGAGGGCTGTAATAACCATTGGAAGCAGGTGTTTTCAGTGTGTAGTGCACAATCTAGCTCTTGAGACATAAGTCAACCAGTGGTACCTCCTCTGTCAGCAGCTTCTATGTAAGCAGTTATGTGAGGTAAATGGGCAATAACATCCATTCTAGGGACCCAGTGGGAAACATGTCTATAACATTTGAACAAATTCTTTGTCATAGAAGACAGCCCAGAAAATACTTCCCCTTGAAAATTTTCAATTTTCACATACTTTTTTAATATTAAAAATAATCTGATCTCCCAAATCAAGTCACATTGGCCAGGTCTTGTTTTGTTTGTTTTCAGTCCTTGCCCTCTAGAGGCACCAGTTTCCCATGGGAACATAAGTTATGATGAATGTAAAGCCAGGAAAATTGGAAAGAGAGGTAGAGGAAAAGAAAAGGGCAGTTCATTGGATTGGTTGTTCCAAACCCAAGAAGATACTGGGTCAGGATCAAAGTCTGGAAACAAAGGTACAAAAGCAAGGGCTCCTTTAGGACCTTTGGTCAGCAAAAGTGTTCTGTCATTTAAATTGTAGGGTGTAATGGGCATTTTTTTTTTTTTTTCAATGTATGGTTGCCTTTCACCTGCCTCCAGGTAAGGACCTGCACCCTGGTTATGTGCCCTGACTGGTAATCAAACCAGCAATCTTTGGGTTCCCAGGCCAGTGTCATTCCACTGAGCCACCAGCTGGGGCTTACATTTATAAGCAATCTTATAACTGCAGAGATTATAAATAGCCCAGATGTTATGATGGAGATCAATTTCTGCATGAAGCTATGTAATAATGGTGAATGTTTGAAATGAATCCTCAACCTATGTGACTGCCTTTCAACCTCAACTTGACCTCAATCTTAGGGAATTTCAGTGGCAAATTCATGTCTTTCTCATTCTAAGCTATGTATCTATCAGTCAGGACAGCAGTCTTATAAGCATTAGAACATGAAATTTAATGACGCACCATAGCTGGAGGCAGGTGAAAGGCTATATACATTGCTATTTCTCTCCCTCTCTGCCTCTCTCCCTTCCCCTCTCTCTGAAAATAATAAATAAAATCTTAAAAATTAATTAATTAATTATGCAAAGAGCTGAGTATCAAAATTTTAAGACCACGTTGATTTTCTAAACACCAATTTAAGGAGGAGTTAGTATTAGTTATCTCTTATGGGTTTATTTTCATATCACTCCAAACTGAAGAAATACAGTCAGCATATCTATCCAAAAGTTCCAAGTAGATCATACAGTTTACCAGATGTCCATTTGTACAAATCTAGCACAAGGATTTTTTAGTAGTTTCCAATGACAGATATAAAATATTACCTTTCTGAGATGAAGGAATTAAGAGCTACAAATTGGTAGTTACAAAATAGTCATAGGGTGTAAGGTACTGCATAGGGAATATAGTCAGTAATATTGTAATAACCATGTACAGTCCCAGGTGGGTACTTAAAATATTAAGGGGGCCACTTTGTAAAGCATATGATTATCTAATCCTTATGCTGCATGTATGAAACTAATACAAAATAATATTGAATATAAACTGCAATTAAAAAATAAAATTCAAAAAATAGGCCCTGGCTGGTGGCTCAGTGGATAGGAGCTGGCCTGTGAACCCACAGGTAGCTGGTTTGATTCTCAGCCAGGGCATATAATCAAGTTGCAAGCCAGGTCTCCAGCCAGGTCTGTAGCTGGAGGCAGGTGAAAGGCAACCACACACTGATGTCTCTCTCCCTCTCTGCCTCTCTCCCTTCCCTTCTCTCTGGAAATAATAAATAAAATCTTAAAAAATAGACACCAAAAATAAATATTACCTTTTTTCTGTGGGGATAGTTAACTTTATTTTCCTTAGAATATATATATATATATATATATATATATATATATATATATATCCCTATCATCCACATGTGAATGTTTTCATTATTTCTCTCTTACATTTTCTTCTAGAACCTAAATCAAATTTATTTTTTAAAATACTTTAGTCTTTATTTTTAAAAAGAAGGGCAGGGAGGGAGGAAGAAAGGGAGAGAAACATCGATTTATGGTTGCCTTTCACCTGTCTCCAGCTAAGGACCTGGCTGGAGACCTAGCTTGCAACCTGGTTATGTGCCCTGACTGAGAATCGAACCAGTGACCCTTGGGTTCACAGGCTGACGCCAATCCCCTGAGCTACATCAGCCAGCACTGAGCTGCATCAGCCAGGCAAATTTACTTTTTGCTTCTTCTGTAGATACTTGGGTCAGCAGTATTTCCTCAAAGTAGCTGTCCATTGAATGAGGAATGATGCTCTAGCCAAAGAATTATTTCTAAGAAGACCTTTCGAAGATCTCTTACTTCTTATGTCTGGATAATGAAGCTCTCTGGTAAGTGGTTTCCGGATGCCAACTATTTTGAACTTATTCCTGATGAGTAGCTATAAACAGCAGAAGTGCCTAATTCTGTTTAAATATCTTCTTGAAACATAATTTCTCCAGTCATTTCCTTGTTTTACAAAGTTACTTTTCAGAGGAACAAATGTAAATGGACAGATAAATTCTGGAAAAGGCAGATATGTAATATAAACAGAGTGGGTGAGATCTGTGATTGTGTTGGCAATAGAGATACTTAGAGAATTAGACGGACTTTGCTCACTGCTTCATTTTTCCATGAACAACACCCAAATAACCTTCTTAGAGTTTTTGATTTTTAGATGTAGTAGTTAGCCTCATACCTTCCTCTTTACAGATTTCAGCTGCCTCTTCTGAAGCAGGGCTGTGCACAGTAGCAGCACTAACACCATCTATAAAGCAGAAAAGAGCAACACTGTCTCAGAGTTAATACTGTCAAGCAGGAGCCTCCCTGCACCCTGCTCCCACTAGGCTACTTGCCCCACTGCATTGCAGGAAGTAGGAGCCCACATCATGCTCTAATATACCAAACTATCTCTGAAGGGATTAGTGGTTTGCAATTCCCTTTTATAATCAATGAAACACTCATCCTCAGTTAAGAGAGAAACTGGTGAATTAAAAATTATTTTTTTGGGGCAAAATGCTAGTTGATGGTGGTACCATTCTACATTGGCATTTTGTTTCTTCCCCACCTCTACTAGAACAGCAGAATGGTACATTATTTTTCTTAGTAACAGATTGTGAAAGAAAGTATGCTCTTGCAAGTTTCTACAAAGTGCTTTTATTTGTGTGTTTTTAAAGCTCATTTTTTTCTTAGCACAGCACTTCTCCTCTAGCCAGGCTGCCAAACTGCAGGGAACACGTCTGATGTTGTCAGTGTAGCAGCCCAGGATGGGGCATCATTTATAGGGAAGCACCAAAATCCCTAGGAGTTTCTGGTCACCCAAGCATGGAGTGGGGAATAAGAAGCTTGGGGGCCCCCAACCCCTTACAGCAGCAATTAACCTCATCAGACTTGATCTGTCTTCTCAGTATTATTGGCACCCCAGTGATTCCACTCACATTTGGCCTCCAAGATGATAGATAATTAACTTACTAACGTTAAAATGGTAAATTTAAGACATGAAGGATTATCAAAAAGCATTTGAAATAGTTAATACTTGACAACTGGAAAAGGAATGCACATTTTTTTCATGCAATAACAGGGTTAAGGAGCTAAAGAGTTGTACATACATATATGGCAACAAACACATTTAAAGGCAAATTACACACTTTCTAGCTTGTCTTTTGTTCATAGTATGTATGACTATTACTTTTAGGTCATGTCTCTATTGCAACACGAGTAAAAATTTTAGTAGAGGGATAATTGAAGATGATAAATCACTTTCTTTTGTTAAGTGACAATCTCCTATTGAAAACAAAAATAGAACAAACTAATAACCTTGATACCATATTTTCCAATTTCTTTACTTCTCTCTCATCACAGCAAAACTCCCTAAAAGAGCTGTGTGTTGCCCTTCTGTACTTCCTCACTTCACAGTCTCTCCACAACTGATACCAATTGGCTTCAATACTCCTCCACAAATTCTCCTACCAGAGGTGGCAATGACCTCCCTTTGCCAAACCCAATGGTCATTTCTCTTTTCTTATCTTACTTGACTTCTCAGTAGCACATCTTTACTGGTTCTTCCTGAAACATTTTCTTGTTGCAGCTGTTCTTCTCCTCTGTTGCCACATACGTAGATGTATCATTGTCCCAGTTCTTGCTGTTTTCTTTACTAACATGTTGTTGCTTGTGAATATTACTCAGTCTCATTTGATTTATAAGCCAGTGACTCTCAAACCTGTGTCTCTGATATAAACTTCTCTTTAGAAATCCAGACTCATATATCTAAGTGTTTTTTTTGACCCCCCCATATGGCTAAAAGTCCTCACAAATTTACCATGACCAAACCAAGCTGTTAACTTGCTCAGTGAAAATTGTGCCCTGTGGCCATTCCTCCATATATCTTATAGGTAAGTGGCACCGTCATCTCCATAGTTAGTAATGCTAAAAATCTAGGACTTATATTCCTCTTTCTTCTTTCCCCTATTCCCCTCTTTCTATCCATCAGCTTATCCTTTAACCTCTATCTTTGGAATGTAACATAATTCAGTCCATTTTTTGTCACTATTTCCAGGAACCACCATTGTTGCTTTCCTACTGTAGCCTTCTAAATGTTCTCATTTGGCTCCTTGACCATGTTAACTCATAGAAAAGCAACCTTATTAAAACATAGCTTATGTCTCTTCTACTGAAAAACTCCCATTGGTTTCTTTTGCACTTCTAATAAAAAAAAATTATATAGTCAGAAGTACTGGTACTATGACTTTATACACCCTTTACCAGATTTCATGCCAAGTGCCTCCAATTCACAGTGCTCTACCCATTCCACCTTCTCTCACCAACATGCCAAACACAAACTGGTGTAGAGGCATTTGCATTATCTATTGCCTCTATTTGAATATACTTTCATCATCTCATTACTTAGATTTCATTTTAATTATTGCTTCCTAAGGGAATCTTCCCCAATCTAGCTACTGGAAGGAAGCCTTCACAGTACTCCTTGTATATTCCATCATTTCTCTGCAAGGCATTTGTTGCCATTTTATCTTTTTTGTTGTTTACTGTTTATTTTTTGACTCCACCAGAATATAAGCTTCATGGAAGCAGGGGTAGTGTCTTTACAGTTTATTGCTATATTCCAGTGCCTGGACAGTACCTGTGACCATTGAATGACTGGGGAATATTATTTACAACTTTGATTTAATATGATTATGATAGCAGTAAAAACTGATGTGTGATGCTAGTTTGAGACTGTTTTTTCTGAAAGTGAAAGAGGCCTGCAGACTTGTATAATCAAAATTGAAGTTGGAAATTATATTGAATAAAAACCAGGTATCTTATTTTGGAAGAATAAGAGCAGGTCAAAGGGGCTTTAATAACCAGAACCACACCTCCAGTTTCTCTGCACATGGATTAGGAAGGCTATGAAATGAGCAGAGAGCACACTGGCCTGGGCTGTAGGTGAACCCTGCCGCTGGGCCCCATGCCAGCCAGCAGTCTTATTTGGAAGTGCAAGGAGCCCATTGGGTGTAGGTTTAGGACTCTTCCTCATACTGAGAGGTTCCCACTGTGATGATGACACTATTGATCCATGAGATAGAGAAGAGATTCCATTTTGCCTGCCTGCTAACAGGCAAGATGATCCCAAATCTAAACAGAAGCTGCCTGTTCTCAACTGATGAGGGAAAGGGGTGAATAAAATATTACACAGGTAAATACGTGTGCTTGTATATACATGTGCATGTGTGTACCTGTGTGTATAAACAGAGGTTGGAAACATCTATGTTGTAAAGACAGTTTGGTATACAGTATTGAGTGAAAAAAAAGCTGTGAAACCTCAACATTCAGAGAATGACCTCAGCTGTCAGCAGTTAGTTGCCTAATATTGATCAGCACCAAACAGTAAAAACAATGACAGTTTTTCATATAAGACTCATCTTCCGTGGAGCATAATGATGTGTGGGTTGGGAGCTGGGGTGGGGACAGGAACAACAGTTTGCTGTACCAGAATTAATTTCATTGCAAGTACTGCATTTCAGCAAAGGGAGTCGGCTGACCCGACAGCAGCCGCACAAGGTCTTTGCTGCCTTGCTTCAGTGCTTTCTCTGATTGGCCTTCTTCAATTTCATCTTCCAGGTTAATAATAAAAGCTTTCCATTCTTTTGCAAAAGCTCCAAGGTCAATGTAGGAAGTTTTCAGTGAAAAACCTATCCCCCTATTGGGTTTATTTCCAATAGTTCAGCATATGGCCTAGAGGGTGCCTGGCACACATTAGATAGAGCCCCTATTTCAAAAATGCTCCCCTACTACCACCACCACCACCACCACTATGGGGCTCATTAGAACCAGGAGGATGACTTGCAAAGTAAAGGGAAAGAGGATAATTTTATTTGGGTGATTGCATTGATTGCTGCACAATTTTTGTGCTTGGGTACAAAAATGGGTAGAAAAAGATGATAAATTGAAGGTGATGACAATCTCTTTTGAGTCTTAAGTGCTATTTTATTTTAATATGTTCAATTGATACATCTGTTCTTTAATGGACAGAGGAGATGTCCAGAAGGCTTTGGACCTCCCTTTAGTTTTGAGTGTGGGGTAGGAAGGCTCTGTTATACCATCTCTTACAACATGCAGACAACCAGAAATATGGCTCTTAAAATGCAATGCAAAACAATAAGGAACACTCCACTCTTTGTGGAGGGGAAGACTCTTGTTTATTTCCTTTAAACATTTTTCTTCCTTTCTTTCTTTCTTTTTTCTTTTTTTTTTGTTTGTTTGTTTTGTTTTGTTATGTTGTGTTTTGTCCCAAACTATATCTGCTCATTTTAACCTGCCCTAAGTCAGCCAATCACTTACTTAGAGATGCAACCTCTGCTTGCCCCTCTTAGGTCATTACCAAACAAACTGTTATTACATGCAAGAAACATGGAATTGGCAAAGGAGACATGGCAATGCACCCTTCTAATAGGAAGCCCTAACTCAAAGTTAATAAAATTAGTGGCTTCCTGCAGGAGATCTGAATGAAATTAACCTGGTAAAAAGTATAAGCATTTTCGGAAAATAACATTGAGTAAAGTCATTGTTCACCTCTGTGGATGAGGCCTAGAAGACTCCTCAAAAGAAATCTGAGCCCACCTGCTTCTTGGCTCTGCCCTTCCATTTCTTCTGCACTTTGTTTTCCCTCTGGGCTGTTCTCATCTTTCAAGAAAACCAGAAAGGGAAAAAAATTACATCAAGTCAATTTATGAAATATCTCTTTATGGCTAATATGCAGCACTGAAATTAATAACCAATGTAGCATGACTCCCCATAAAGCAAAGCAGAGAAATGAATCAGAGGCATGAAACAGAAAAATTACCCACATAAATAGGTGCATTTATACTCGTTCCCTTTCACATGATTTGCTTGATGAAATGTTGAACTGCAGTAAACAAAATTCACTCAGCAGTTCTAGTAACATCTCTCTCCTTGCACAGCATTTCCCAAAATGCAATACAGATTTTAAATCCAGTCTTTTCTCCCTTGACTCAAGTAATCTATGCTGTGTAAAAAAATTGGTTAAATTTCTATGCCCTTTATATTTCTGTTTGATATATGTTATAAAAGTACCTATTTTTATTTAACTTACACACCAAAACCTAACATATCTATGCTATAAAATATTTTGCCTTGAACAAATTATGCTGGTCAAGTTTATGCTGTAGTAAGTATATAAATCCTTAAAAAATAAATAACTGGGCAGGTGTGGTGCCTATACACTAGAAACTAGCTAAAATTTTCTTTTGGATTAAAATATATAATATAGATCTGTGAATTTATGTGTAGAAAAACAAACTTTTCAAAGGCAAATAAAGGCATATTTTATAACTCACAGCTGAGAGCTTTTCCAAAACTCTTGGTTTGGAAAAGAAATTTAGTGATAATTTATATGAACACACAGAAACAAAATATAAAACATGTAGTTAAAGTACATAAAACAGAGAAGCAGGAGTTATCAGCATATTGCTATGGGTTAAAGACAGCCAGGCCATAGATCCTTTGTCTCTAGAAAGTGGAATCTCTCTCTCCTTTCCTTCAATGTGGACTGTTTAGACCAATGAGAGGTGGAAGTGATGGTCTGGGCCCTCCAAGTTAAGGCCTTACTGGACTAGTAGCTTCCACTTCCTCCCTGTGGGAAGCCAGCTGCCTTAATGTGAAGTCACTAGGCCTAGCCTACAGAATGGAGACAGGCACATGACGATGGAGAGGGGTTGGACATGTAAGTGAAGCCTTCTCAATGCCCTTTAACTCAGCCCAGTGGCCAGCTGAATGAAGCTGAGCGATGACTTCAGCCAAAGACACAGGAGCAGAAGAATCACTCAGCTGAGCACTTTTAAAATTCTTGACCCACAACCAGGCCAGATCACTTAGTCTTGTTTTCCTTGAGTGTTTTGACCCACCCTCTGCTACCACTACTAGCTCTTAATCCAGAGGCAAGAGGATGCTGTTTCCCCAGAGAACAACTTAACTAGCAGAGCTGAAACAGGAGCCTCAGAGAAGCAACGGGGGTATATTTCCCTGAGCAGCTACTGAAGAGCGTTGTAGATGGGAAAACATTCAGAATTGATCTGGATGAAAGAAAAAGTTTATAATAGAATATATTCCCTCTGTCCTGCACTGTGCCTTTTCATTTGCCACAGTGGACAACTTAGGGGACACCACATAAACTTTAATATGAGGACCTGGGGCAGCTCTGTAGCTACCTAGATCCAGTGTTCTCACTGCCGTTTTACAAGTACCACAGGTGATCTGACATTTTCTCTCTTCTAGTTCTCTCAGTGGGCAACCCCATTGGCTTTTGCTCTAGGAATGAAATAGCCATCACTGCTTCTCTTGCTCCCTTCACAAGGCCAAGTTGATGCAGGAGCATGTGTCAAAAACATAGGTCAGTGTTTCCCCTCTTCCTTTCATCAAATAGACTCAGAGTCGAGCAGGAAAAATACGCCAGCTTTTCTGTCTAACCCAACAGACAGACCTTTTAACACAGATTTCACAATAGGCTTGAAGCCTATAGTGACAAGCTGCCTTTAAAATTAGTCTGATACTACATCCCTGTGGAATGGAGGTAAAAAGCTTTCTTGTGAAGAGAGGAAGATAAGGGAAAAAGACACAACGATTAATAGGAAAGTGAGAAATTGGTTCCAGCAGTTCTAAATGCATGAAAAGTAAATTCATGATCAGATCCCAAGTCCAGCTTTATAATAATAAAAACCAGTCTGGCTGTCTTCCTAGTCTACTGTTTACTGGTGGTTTGGTTATTGTTTTTGTTTTTGTTTTAAGATTTTATTTATTATTTCCAGAGAGAGGGGAAGGCAGAGAGGCACAAAAGCAGAGAGGGAGAGAGACATCAATGTATGGTTGCCTTTCACCTGCCTCTAACTACAGATCTGGCTGGAGACCCAGCTTGCAACCTGGTTATGTGCCCTGGCTGGGGAATCGAACCAGTGACCTTTGGGTTTGCAGGCTGGCCCTTAATCCACTGTGCCACCAGCCAGGGCTGTATACTGGGTTTTTACTTTTATCCACACACGCTGTCCCATTCCCTAATGTAGCCACCTGAGTGGCACACTTTTATTTTCCACTTTCAATCTTGACTGCACAGTGTTCCAGTTATAGTATTATTGCCTTTGGGCAGAAAACCCAAGAGACACTTGGCATGTTTATCATGGAGTACATGCATTCTAGAAGAATGCTGGATTTGCCATTTGGGTAACATTCTCTCAAATGAAAATGTTCAGGTATACTGCTTTCAAGCATTTCCAAAGACATTCGTCTGCAAATCCAGCAGGGGGAACCAGTGTAGAAGTCTTGCTTTCAAAACCCAGTTTATGCATTTGTGGGCAATTAGATTAGCATTCATTTCACTCTCTTTTAAAAGGATAGTTTGGCCAGCATATAACTTTCCATCCATTTCAAATGCATCAGAGATGGATGAGTTCTTAGTGAAACAGTGGGCTTCTGTTGGCAGAAAAAAATCCCATTACACAGTCACCCATAGGGATTTGATATGGAGAGTCTTTCCTTTTATCAGCCTTGTCTGTCTAGCTCTCTTCACAGGAAGCACATAAACAATAAAAGTTGAGTAGAGTGGCAAATCTAAATGTGTGATTTTAAGAAGGGATTTAAAAGGCTTATAATGACCATGAAGGGGAAATACAGGGAAGTGACATGTTATTTCATTAGCTTAAAAATGTCACATAGAAGCTAAATTCTCTTAATTAATATACCAAAAGGTCAGTATTTATTTCAGATGATAAATTTCCATAGCACTCATATGGCATGTTACTTAATACTTTACTTTTCTATTCGCAAAGGCAGAGAAATATGCAAGAATTCTAGTGGTGGCATCCTTTTTGTTTTTCCAACATTAGTACTCTGCTGCTTACTATTTCAACTCATATATATTGAGTATATACTACATATAAGATATTTCAGAAACAAATTTTTTTCACACTGTACAACCCCCTTCAGTGCTCACAGCCCACAGACCGAAGGCTGGGCAATGGTTCGAGGTTGCAATTTACTCTGGCATGGATACACTATGACAGAGGCCCATGGAGAAGAACCCACCATTATTTCAGAAATTTTTATAGAAATAAAAATAAGATTCCTTTATGGTGGCACTGCTTATGTTTAAATCCTTTATCCATCTTGAGTTTATTTTGGTGTGTGGCGTAAGTTGGTGGTCTAGTTTTATCTTTTTGCATGTTGCTGTCCAGTTCTCCCAACACCATTTGTTGAATAGACTGTTTTTACTCCATTGGATGTTCCTTCCCCCTTTGTCAAATATTAGTTGACCATAGAGTCCTGGGTTAATTTCTGGGCTCTCTATTCTGTTCCATTGATCTATATGTCTATTCTTATGCCAGTACCATGCTGTTTTGATGATAGTAGCCTTGTAGTATTGTTTGAAGTCCAGTATTGTGATTCCTCCTACCTTGTTCTTCTTTCTCAAGATTGTGGTGGCTATTCGTGGGGGTTTTTGGCTCCATATAAATTTTTGAAGTATTTTTTCTATTTCTGTGAAGTCTGTCATTGGTATTTTAATTGGAATTGCATTGACTATGTAGATTGCTTTGGGTAGTATGGACATTTTAATGATGTTAATTCTCCCTATCCATGAACATGGTATATGCTTCCATTTATTTGTGTCTTCCTTGATTTCTTTCTTCATTTTCTGTAGTTTTCTGAGTACAGGTCTTTTACCTCCTTAGTTAAGTTGATTCCTAGGTACTTTATTTTTCTTGTTGCTATGGTAAATGGGATTTTTTTTTTTTTTGCTTCTATTTCTGTTGTTTCATTATGGGTATACAAAAATGCTTTTGATTTCTGGATATTGACTTTATACCCAGCTATTTTGCTAAATTTGCTTATTAGGTCGAGTAAATTTTTGGTGGAGCCAATCGGGTTTTGTATATACACTATCATATCATCTGCAAATAATGACAGTTTGACTTCCTCCTTTCCAATTTGGATACCTTTGATTCCTTTTTCTTCTCTGATGGCTATAGCTAGAACTTCCAAGACAATGTTGAATAGAAGTGGAGAAAGTGAACAGCCTTGTCTCATTCCTGATCTTAGGTGGAAAGCTTTCAGTTTTTGTCCATTAAGTATGATGTTGGCTTCAGTCCTGGAGAAAAATATAGGCAGTAAACTTTTGGATATCTTACGCAAAAATATGTTTACTGATACTTCACCAAGGGCAAAGGAAATAAAATAACGAATCAACAAATGGGACTATATCAAATTGAAAAGTTTCTGTTCTAAAGAAAATATCAGCAAAATTCAAAGGGAATCAACTGTATGGGAAAACATAATTGCCAATGATACCTCAGACAAGGGTCTGATCTCCAAAATATACAAAGAACTAATGCGACTCAACACCAGGGAGACAGACAGCCCAATTAAAAAATGGGCAAAGGACCTGAACAGACAACTCACTGAGGAAGATATACAAAGGGCCCAGAGGTATATGAAAGAATGCTCCACATCACTAGTCATCAGAGAGATGCAAATTAAAACCACAATAAGATACCACCTCACACCTATCAGAATGGCAATCATCAGCAAATCAACAAACAACAAGTGTTGGCGAGGATGCGGGGCAAAGGGAACCCTCATACACTGTTGGTGGGAATGTAGGCTGGTGCAGCCACTGTGGAAAACAGTGTGGGGTTTCCTTAAAAAACTAAAAATGGAACTGCCTTTTGATCCAGCAATTCCACTACTTGGACTATACCCAAAGAATCCTGAAACACCAATTCAGAAGAACCTATGCACACCTATGTTCATAGCGGCATTATTTACAATAGCCAAGTGCTGAAAACAGCTTAAGTGCCCATCA
>PVIW01006527.1:40800-85960 GCA_004026585.1 Noctilio leporinus
AGAAGGAACTTGTACCCTTTGCAACAACATGGATGGAACTGGAGAGTATTATGCTTAGTGAAATAAGCCAGTCAGTGAAGGACAAATATCATATGATCTCACCCATTACGGGACAATAATGAGCAAAACTAACAATAAGCAAAACAGAACCAAGTATATGAATACAAGGAATAGGCCTTCAGTGGTCAGGGGGAAAGGGTTTGGGGGGAGGGGAAGGCAGAGGCAAGAAAGGGGAGCAGCTTAGACAAGAACCTGGTATAAAGGAACCATGGACATGGACAACAGGTGGGATTGACTTTAGGGGGAATGGATGGGTGGGGAGAGGGACAGAGGGGAGCAAAAAGGGGATGAATGTAATACAACAACAATAAAATTTAAAAAATAAAAAAAAATAAGATTCCTGTTGTGATATAAATTCATGGAAGTGGAAGGAATCTACCATTGTTTGGATGATGACAAAAATGGAGTCCATGTGTGATTCTATATGGAAGAGTTTTATAAGGTCAAAATCTCAATGTCATGACCATAAGTTATTTTCCTGGTATTTATAGCTCCTTTTGTGAACTGTGCATGGGGATGGAAAGTAAATCAGAGCAGATCCATCCCTGCAACCGGGGGAAACAACCTGATGCTTGTTGCCTGCTGGCCTACTGTTACCATTTTTTAAAAAATCCCCAGGATTTCTGGACATAAACACAGCATAGGCCATTGAAATACAGTGGTTTGCAGACTGGATTATACTAGATCCCAATTCTTCATTCCTGCAATGGATTATATATCTGAGTGACTCCTGCTGTAGGCAGAGAATACTTCTCAGTCCATTGATGTTGGACTTGATTCCAAGTAAGATAGTTCAGCTAATAAAATATGAGTGGACATGGTGTGAGCAAAGGGCTTAAATGTGCTACAAAATTGAACTTGGGTCTTGCGTTCCTAACATTTGCCTGACAAGAAAATTCCTCCAGCATTGGCTTAAAGAAGACGAGAAATATGTGGATCAGACTTGAATGCAAGCCATAGTTTGGAGCTAAGTCTAGGGCAACACGTATCTTGAAACAGAGCTGCCCAGCAAAGCATAACCTATAGTTGCTGAGTCACAGTCAACCTGAAATCCTGTGATCATGAGAATAAATATTTTTGTTATAAGGTACTGCATTTTGGGGGGACTTATTACACAGTATCATTGTGAAATAGCTGATTAATACAAATATTATATTGATTGTTTTTCAGCTCCAGTGGGCTAAAATATATATATATTTTAAGATTTTATTCATTATTTTCAGAGAGAAGGGCAAGGAGGGAGGAAGAAAGGGAGAGAAGCATCAATGTATGGCTGCCTTTCACCTGCCTTCAGCTAAGGAAGGACCTGACTGGAGACCTGGCTTGCAACCTGGTTATGTGCCCTGACTGGGGAATTGAACCAGCAACTTAGTCTTTAATTTTGTATTTTGCCATCCAGATATATTTTCATCTTGTATATTTCAAACTCCCAAAAAGATACACACTTGAAAAATAAATGTAGTTTATATAAGGGAGGTATACTCTCAAAAGAGTATGTACTGCCATTGTAGTGTTTTTATTTAATTTAATAGAGCCATGTGAATACTAGTTAATACCAGCTAACATTTATTGAATATTGGTTATGTTCTAGTCAGTTTCTAAGTAATTGCTTGGGTTATCAAATTTAATTCTCATAACTACTTAGTGAAGTAGGCATTATTATTATCCACATTTTATGAATATGGAGAATGAAGTGCAGAGATGTTAACTAAGTTGCCTATGTGATCCCACAGTTAGCAAGTGCTGGCAATGGGACTTCAGCATAGTCAGCTGATGCCAGAACCCACTATTGCTTCCCTAGAAATAATATTTGTTTTTGGGCAAGATATTTAAACTATGAGTAAGAAAAAATGAGGGAAAATGGTACTTAATATAAAAATATAATATAAAAACTAAGCTATAATCTCGTACAGATTAACATAGATCATTAACATAAAACATAGATGGAGAATTAGCTCTTCTGACACTTAAGCCAAGTGCAATGCTGCAACTTCAGACTAATTTTAAACCACAGAAAGTTACAAGAAACTTTATCTTTTTCTGAACTACTTGAGAGCAAGCTGGGGACATAATCACCCCTGATCACTCCTGTCAGCCCCGAATACTTTCATATGTATTTTCTACAACAAGGGCAATTTCTTCAATAATCATAGTCCAACTGTTAACATCAGATCAGCATTGCTGACATGCTACTATCTAAACAATGGACCACACCCAAGTTTTACCAATTTTCCAATAATATCTTTCATAGCAATTAAGGATCACACACTTCATTTAGTTGTCATGTCTCTTTAGTGGTGTCTAATCTGAGACAGATATGCCTCAGCAGTTCTGGTCCAACTCTGTGCTAGGTGTCTGCTGTCTCTTTCACCTCGCCCACTTCGGTGTGAACACCGACATTGCTCAGCTGTATTTAATGGCTTTAGGAAAAAGAGGAAGGAACAGAAGATGGAAGGAAGGAAGGAAGGAAGGAAGGAAGGAAGGAAGGAAAGAAGGAAGAAGGAAGGAAAGAGAAAGAAAAGGAAGGAGGGAGGATTAACTCCAAACACTTAAACATTTTTGTGCAGAAACTATCATGCACCAATTGAGCTATTTTCATAGATTCATTATAGAAAAGTAAGTTCCTGAGTTGACTGCCTCATTATTCTAATGCCTCATATGCCTCTTTAAGTGCAGATAAAAAGAAGTGTACAGTCACCATCTGACATGAATGGTAGCTGTGGCTCCCTAGGTATCAGGCACTTTACATTTACATACCTCACCCTCATTACCATGAAATTACAACAGTCCTACCGAGTGAGACTTTTATCTACATTTTTGCAGGGGAAGAAATCAAGGTTGTGGAGGGTCAAGTAACTTCCCTGAAGTCCCACAATTAGTGGCAGAGCTGGGTCTTAAACTCAAGTTTAGATATGCCAAAGCCTGAGGTCTCTCTTGTCTTGCACATTCCTGTGACCTCTTCTGACTCTTGAGAGCTGAATTGTAAGTCCTTGGCTAAGAGTTTCCCTGGCTGTTTCTGTTGTGTCCTCAACACCCAGCACAGTGCCTACAATCCTGAAGATCTCCACAAGTAATTGTCATAAGATTAAGGAAGAAACATCATTTTCCCTTGAGCAGTAATTATTTTTTTCTTGAATCATATTTTAGTTCTCGATGTAGAAAAGGACTTGGTGTCTGTTGAGCCTCTGGTTGAACCTCATTAAATGGTGCATTAGTTTTAAAATGTCACATCTCTTTGATTACACATAATGGCTCCTAAAAGTCAAATGTGGTGACATTCAGGGAGCACACACAGTTAAAGTCCATCTGCTTACACCGCTCTTGGTTCAGCCTCCATTCCCTCTCTCCTGGGTCATGGCAATGGCTCTCAACATGTTTTTCTCCTTCAGTTCCGTCCTTCAAGTCTATTCTTAACTTAGAGGCCAGATGGTTTGTCTTGGAATGTAAGTCAGATCACACCATTTCCCTGCTCTAATGCTCTAAAATGCTCAAAGACATCAAGGCCCTGAGTGCTGAAGACTCCTATTATTTTCCTGCCCTGACTTCTTTCTAGGCTCCTCCCCACTCACTTGGCTCCAGTCCCACTGGCCTCTGTGCTATTCCTCCAGCGCACAAGGCTCTCTGGTCTCCTAGTCCTCTTCGTGCTGCCCATTTCTTCTTCCTGGAGTGTTTCTTCCTAGGTTCTTCAATTCTTTGCTCAAATGTCCCTTTTCAATGAGGTCTATGCTGAACACTCCATTTAAAATCGTGGAATTTCCATCCCCACACACTCCATCCTCCTTATCCTGATCTACTTCTTATTTATTAAAATTATTTATCATCTTATATATAATTTAGGTATTGTATTTATTATTTACATCTATCTGGTCCCATTTGACTATAAATGTCTCCAAAGCAAAGATCTTTGTTTGCTTATTACCTGGTTGATGTCTTCTAAGTAGCTACCAGGAACACATGGTAGGTGTTCAATAAATACTTGTACGTTAATGATATGTTCTTCCCTCACCTGGCTTTACATGGCTACCCCAAAAATTAATCAGGAAAAAAAATTATCTTTTATTTCAAGATTATCAGGAATATATTAATGGAATATTAAAAGGTTCATACAGCAGGTACAATGGACACAGGCTCTTGTTATACTACACCTATTACCATTTTGTGTTCTTACTGAAGCAGTTAGCTAAGAGAAGAAATTCCTTCTCTAGGCCAGTGGGGATTACCTGTGGAACCTGTTACAACACAGTTATCATACTAGAGGTTTAGAATCTCTTGGGAAGGTAGTAGGACATGTATAGTCAATCTGAGGAAATGCTAAGCATTGCTGTCCTGAGCGACCAGCTCTACTCAGGATATATTCACATATTATTACAGGCTTGCCCCACTCACAGAGTGTATGTATGACCTACAAGATGGTCTTCAATTAAGACAGAGAAAACAATCATCTTGGTCCTGTATTTTTTAAAAGAATATCCCCAAACAGCATAGTTGTTCAGTAGAGGGAAGAGAAAATAATTGAACCTGATATTTTAAAGCATATGTGTCTGTTAAGGGAGACCACACGTTCAAGGCAAAGAAACATATATAGACTGTAATGTGCAACTGTCCCTTCCACATATTTTGTAAGATGGTAGGTAGTTAGGTAGAGTACCAAGTGTTCAACAAGGAAGTCAACAAATACCTGCTGAGGGACTGAATTCCACAGCACTTCTACATTGAAGGTATAATCTTGGCATGCCAAAACTTGCCATGGTACATCTTGGTATAAAAACAGCAGAAGGCAATGCATCAAGGAACTATTTTCAATATCATACATACCCTCTTAATAGATAACATATGGTTCCCTCATATGGCATGTTAATACAAATACTTCTATTCCAATATGGTTAGTTTTTAATCCAAGGGTTTCCAAATAATTTACAAACATTATTCATTAGCACAATCATCGCTGAGGAAGGTTCAACGCCTCACAGAGATACAAAGCATCCTGCATATAATCAATAACTATTAAGGAATGACAATAGTAATAAATATATTGTTTTTTGTTTTTTTAAGATTAGGAAACCAAGCAATGAGAATTAAGTAACTTTCCCAAAGATTTCCAATGACTTCATCTAAGTAGGGCTAGAAATCAGTTTATGCTCATGCTTATGGCTATTCTACTAGTTGACCTATCCTGGTGAATTCACCATTGAGTACACTGGTTTTGAGGTGTGCACATAGCCAGAATCTACAGCATTAATGGTAAAATTATCACCAGAGTAAAGTTAGCATAATAACATTACAATGATTTCCCTGTGCTCTTTCACTGTCTTAAACACAACAACTGCATTTTGCCATTAACTTTAAAGCCTGAAGATTAAATTTCCTTCTAAAAACTGTATTTGTCTGTATTGTCATTTATGTTCCTGAATTGAAATAACTTATATGCCCACACATTTGTTTCAAACAGGCATACATTGTGCTGTGTGCAGATGTTAAATACAAGGCTGGCAAGAAATGTTGTTTTGGTACTTTGTTGAAGACTAGGAAGTGTATAAAAATGTTCTTTGAATAAAAGAATTATTTCATGAATAAATTCAAAAGCCCTTAGGTACTTTTGTCATCAATTAATGTTTGCTAAGTACCTACAGAGTTCAAGATGGTGGAGAGGGAGTAAATTAATCTGTTCAGAAGATGAACGCTTTCCCTTTAGGAATTGACAAAACAAAGGTGGAAGGAGTGTTTTCATAAAATGTACTGACCTGTACAAGGTAAAACTGAGGCTAAATATAATTATCCTGAGGAACATAAAATTTGATCTCATAGATGTAAATCTGACTAAATGTTCGGTACTTGAACTGAAATAAATGAGGAATAATCTACACAAGTAGTCTGGCTATCCACTTTGCTTTATCCACATGGTTCTTTGGGAAATCCCTGGTTGCAGATGTACATGTGCTAAGTATAGCTGTCTCTCAGGGAGGAGACAATTCGATACATGTATATTTGAAGTTGCAGGCAGCTCCACATTACCATGGGGAATAAAAACTTTAATTTTTGTGTTTATCACTTTCCCTCTTTGAAATAGCCGCCCCTTCAGTGTTTGAAGCATGCTATTTTAAGGGGTGAAAATAATAGACTTAAGGTTCTGATTTGGAATTTTGAAGTGTAGGGTGAAAGCAATGTATGAGTTTTCCACAATTCAACATGAACATTTTATTTAAAAAATGTGTCTTCAATCAAATTATAATCCTATAGGTGATGAAAATTGGCAGCCACTCCTAAGCTATTAACTATAAAAACAACAGTACTTTCTATATGTCTTTTATCTCTCTATATATTGCAGAATTCCAGTAATGGTTTTGTTTAACTAAATATTTACTTAATAGCTATTAGACATTGTGTCAAAATACATTTCAATATATTATTTCCTTCATTTCACATGAAAATAATTCAATGGGGGCAGAAACTACACACCTTTAAGCAGAGAAGAGAACATGTTTTATAGTGAAAATTTGGGCCTAGAAAGATGCCATCTCTTGAATCCAGTGCTTTCCATCTAGGGGAATCTGGTGCAGTGGTTCTCAAACTCCTCTGTGCATCAGCATCTCTTGGAGGGTTTCCTAAAATAGTGATTTCTGGGCTCTAGTTAAGCAGAGCTGGGTGAAGCCTGGGCACCTGCATCTCTAACAGTTCCTAGGAGATGCCATGGCTTTAGGTCCAGGCACTGCACTTTGGGCATCACTGGTCCAGGCTCTGGAGTACTAACTAGTAAGAACAGAAAGTATTATGTGAGTTATTTTTGTTCATTAATTATGGCTATTAGTAGCCCATTCTTAGCTTCATTAATATTGTTGTTCATTTTCCAACTTCTTATGACTTTGTAGCCACTAGTTGAGTAATACCTTGAGATTATAATGCTTCTTTTTCTTTTCTTTTCTTGTTTTTAAAGATTTTATTTATTCCTTTTAGAGAGGGGGGAAGGAGAGAGGCTGAGAGCCAGAGAAATATGAATGTATGGTTGCCTTTCACCTGCCTCCAGCTACAAACCTGGCTGGAGACCTGGCTTGCAACCTGGTTATGTGCTCTGGCTGGGGAACCAAATCAGCAACATTTGGGTTTGTGAGCTGGTGCCTATCCACTGAGCCACCAGCCAAGGCTACTGTTTCTTACTAGAAAGAAATGTTAGACTTTTCATGTAGTAAATCTGTAAAATATACCTTTTCCCTTTCACTAAAACTATAATTAAGTCACCTTATCTTAAAATGTATTCATCATTGAACAAAACTTTAAAAGTTTTTCTCTGTTCTGGATGCTGTACTGGATGCTATAGTCAGAGGAACAGAGGTGGGGCCTCCCCCTTCCAGGAGCTTACTGAAGAGACAAGGAGGGTCCCACAAGCCAAGTTAAGTACACCCAACCTTGTGCTGGAGGAAACAGGGAGGGCTGCAGGGGCTCTTAGAGGAAGCACCCAGATTCAGTTGAGAGCAGTCAGGTAACTTTTCCAGAGGAGTCACCACCCCAGACTTCTATCATTGAACAAATACTTACTGAATACCCACTTTCTATCATTCTCTGACTTTTAGAGGTATGCTTCCCACTGTGACAGCAGCTAGTCCCATGCGGCTATTGGGCACTTGAAATCTAGCACTTCCAAATTGAGAGTTCTGCAAATGTCAAGTGCACATCAGATTGTGAAGACAGTATGAAATGATGTAAAATACCTTAACATTATTTTATTAATTTCATGTCAAAAAGACAATACTTTGACTATACTGAGTTAAAATATATAGAGTTAAAAGTGACATCACTTATTCCTCTTTTTAAACATTGCTTCTCAAAATTAAAAACATACATATGCATTTGTGACTCACATTTCACTTCTATTGAATGACACTACTCTAGAGATCACTAGTGAGGCAAGGAGCTCTGGAGTTCAGTGCAGTGGTGCTACCAGATACTGCAGCTGGAACCCTCAACTCATTACCATTACTCTTTGGCACTCACTTCTAATTTCTTTGCTCTGAGGCCTCTTCTGCTCACGAATACCTGTAACACTGCCTCAGGAATTTTTCTAGTCTCAACCAGATGCTTGTCCTAAGCGGCCAGTCTGGAAGCAGCCCTCAGCCAATGATGGACAGGATTAGGAACCCCTTTAGGGGATAATTCTAAGGCATGTCCCACATGGTCTCTCACAGTTCTTCAGGACCAATTCCAGCTGCTGCAAGACAATCTGCTTGTTCATGAACCTGTATTTATTTCCTTTTTTTCTGGTTTTTCTTCCCTTCTTTCCTCCTGGTGTTTCCTGGGCTTACTCCTCAAATCAGCTGCTTACCCTTGAATCATTGACTTAGGACATGTTCCTGGGTGACCTGATCAAAGCCATTTTGGAACCAACTAATTTCACAAACATATTATTCTCAATCTTGATACCTAATACTAACGGAGGGAAGTATAGGTTGCCAAGAAGGCTTCTAACATGGTCATTAAAGGGGGTTTCCCTGTGGAAGGACATTTGAGCTGACTGGCTTAAGGCATTTACTATGTCAAATTCATCAATAAAAATGAATGATGCACAAAAAAGAAAGTCATGGGTGAGTATTAATTGTGGAGTGAAGAACATGTCCACAGGCCCCTATATTTGAAAGATGATGGCATCTTTGAACACTGGGGAGTGACCGATGAGACTGGACTGCAGCTGGTAAGTGCCATGAGATGGGCCTCAGTAGGAAATATCCAGAAGAGAAGAGGAGGGTGAATTGAGAAAAGAAGGAATATTCCACATGTTGGGAAACAAGACCCAGGTAAAAGTGAACATTGTGTTTGGGGAGTCACAGTGATTTAGCAGGGCTAGAAAAAATGTCAGCAGGGGCAGTGGAGCAAGGAGAAAAGCCAGATGAAGAGCAAGTTGTTATATTACAAAGGGCTTTGCACCCTTTAGTAGAGAGGGATACATTGCCATGAAGAGACTTGGTGAGCCATGGAATAGTTCTTTCTCACATGGTTGCTTTGTGAGGTATGGATTCAGCAGGATGGATTGAGGAGAGATTCAAGGAGTAAAATCAACTGGCCTTGGTGAGTGGTTGGATGGAGAAATGAAGGATAAGGAATGATGCCAGCCTCTATGTCAAAAACTCTGAATTATCCCACTGAACACTTATAACAACTTTGTGGTGCAGAGATGACAACTACTTCACTTTATAAGTGAAGAGATTATGTTTGGTTAGTTTAAATAATTCTTCTGAAGGCCCCATACCTAGTAGAGAATAGGAACAGGATCTGAGCCTTGGTCATCTTGCCACAAAGTAAAATTTGTTACTCACCACAGTACACTTCTCCCAGAATTCCACCCAAGCACATGGCCCAGAAAAACTGGAGGTTGGGGAGCGATTAGTGGGCATGGAAAAAAAGGGAGTGTATTGGTTAAAGGTGCCCAGTAGAAATGTACAGTAGAGATATTTCAGTAAATAGGAAGAGAAACTAAATCAATGGGGAGAAAAAGTAGCCCAGTAGAAATCCTAAAATAATACCCAGAAATTTGTATGATTTTTTTGAAAAGTAAAGTGTGCTAATAATGCCACTTTTTAAACATAGTTATGCTATTTGCTAAAATTCCTTGTTAGCTTCTCATTTTTTTCTTTTGTGAGTTTGTCTGGGTTGTATGTTTTGACTGATGATCTGAAATATTTGTTTCCAATATCTAATCTCTGTTACAAATAGAAAAATATCTTGCTGTAAGTCTTTCTGGCTAGACTAAGCAAAAGAAGGACTCTTGCCTCCTTTATCTAATTTCTGCATACATTCTGTGATTTTCAGACCCATCGTAATCCCTCCTTCTCCTGCAAGTGTAAAATATCTGCATACTTTTTTCCCCATCAAGCTGTCATTTAAGAAGACATCACTGTCATTTTCAATTTAGTATAAATTATTTTTATTTAATGATTAATCCTTTATCTCTCCCAAGACTACTTTATCTGGTATCCCTATCCAAAATACTAGTATTATAATTATATACTTAGCATTAAGACTTCTTAGTACTTAATTTAAATACTCCTAAATTTCTAGTAGGCATCTTTTTTTAAAAAAAGGTATTAGCTCTTACTCCCTCTTTAACAAATAAGATTGCATATATCCCAATTTGTGCCAAAGCAGTACCTACAGGCGATGGATCATCTTTTTGAGATGATAATCACATTCTTAATAGCCACCTGAAACAATTAGTCAACAGACTCAAGGACTAGGGAAAAATTGTCTGGGATGGTTTATATTATTTTAGACATGTTAATGTAAGTATCAGAAGCCACATCAAAAGCCAAATAGGAACATCTGTTTCTTCTCTCCTGGTGGCAGAGTAGGCCACAGACAATTAAGTATTGCCATATGTACAATGCTATAGACATAAAACAACACATGAATGCCTAGCTGTACAGTGTTCTGGCATGTGCTTTGTTCTTTCTGCCAAATTGGTCAATTTGCAAAAGTCTGCCCTTATCTAATGCACTCTTTTGGGTAACTCTAAAGGAATGCCAACTGTCTCCTCTATACAGAAATATATTTGATAAAAATATATATCAGAGTCCTGTGATCAATGAAAGCAGAAATCTCTGCAAGTGACTGTATGCATTCAAAATGGAAGTCAGTCTGCCTAGTGAACACTGTCCTACCCCTTACCCTGTGTTCTAGGGATAGTCATTTAATATGTAAGAGTCACTTCCCACTTAAACTAATGGAACCCCATGATGAGGCAGTGAATGCAGCAGGGAACAATAGACAGAAATAGCCTAATGGTAGAGGGATGATGGAGCACAACCAAGAAGGAATACCACAGAGACTACTTGTACCACTATAGGGAGAGAAAGGTATTTAGGACTTTCTATATTCTTGGCAGTTTGCTTATGAGAATAAATTACTCTCTCTCCCTCCCTAGTTCTCATTACAAATGTCAGATGATCCCAGACATGGTGGAATCAATTTTCTTATTTTACCCCAGAAGATATTGTTTCTGGAAGTGTTAAAGTAGCTTTGAGTTTTTCATGTTTGTGCTGTGAATGTTTTCCTCAGAAAAGTGCAAAATAACAGCATTGTAGTGAATGTCATCTTGGACTACAAATATCAATCAAAATCATGTCAAGGTAGATAAAACCTTGTTTCTTTATTTTAAAATTTTATTTATTATTTTTAGAGAGAGTAGTAGGGAGAGAGGCATAGAGGAAGAGAGACATCATTGTATGATTGCCTTTCACCTGCCTCCAGCTATGGATTTGGCTGGAGACCAGGCTTGCAACCTGGTTATGTGCCCTGGCTGGGGAATCTAACCAGTGACCTTTGGGTTCACAGGCCAGTGCCTTAGCCACTGTGCCACCAGTCAGAGCTTTAAACCTGTTTCTAATCACATGACAATGTTTGGACAAATAATCAAGCATATGTATTTACCACTGGAACCACTCAAACAAGTGAGAAGTAAATAATTTCCTCATCAACTAGCTATTAATTTATAAATGGAATTATTTTCCAGAACAAATAATTATAGGAAGAAACATTATGTATTCAAAATGAGAGATGACCCTTTAAAGTTTGCCATATGAAGGCTTACTGAATTATGATGGTAAGTTTTAATTACACTAGTAATGAGTTCTGCAAGTAAATTTAAGAGGGTTAAACAAAGACTTAAAACTGCAGTTATTATGATTAAAAAGGAAAAATATATACCAGATTCATTGCCTCTATTAAGAACTTCTTTTATCCATAGTCTAAACTTCCTACTTTTGCAAGAATTTACCATGTTTTCATGTAGCACTTTGAGTTAGTGATTTTATAGTGCTACACGCTTGGGTATAGTAGTAAAATAAGATATCAGCACTACTTATCTGGGCTTTCTAAAACATTAAATATGATAAACAGCTTTTAATTTCTCCCTTCTGCTTCTTTTGCCTCTTCTTGTATGAATTCATTAATCAAATACATGTTAATATATTATTTTTTATTGACTCATGGGCTAAATAATACATTGTACTAATGCTCTGATAAAATTAAAATGCAGATTTTTAAAATAGAATTGTTATTCAAGGATTTGCTTTCAGCTTTTGATAAAGACACAGGATGCTTTTAGGGGCATGCTGGTATTTGAGAAGGCAGTGAAAACATAAAAGTCATAGTATGAAAGGGTATTATTTTTCCCCATTACAAGCCAATTCTGACACAAATTCCTTAAACATCACCCTTATCTTATAAAACCTCTGTGGTGCCAATATATAGTGAGCAGTAAGGAATACTTACTGGCAGCCCATACATTCTTCACTCTGCTTATTGGAAAAGGTTATTGTTATTCATGTGATGGATAGAAATGCAAAATGAGTTCTCTGAGAGACCATAACCCTGCAGGTCCATAATTCTTCTCTGACAGTACCACATTAGTCATTTTAGTGACTTAATTTTTTAACCTGTTTCTGTCTCCCTGAAGGAATGAGAGAAATCCTATGAAAATACATCCAACCTGAAAAAAAGACTCTCAGGTCTTTCCCTCAAGACAGAGGAATTAGAGACACAGAAAGGAAACTGATTATTATGCCTGGTCAAAATGGAGACGCACATCGAAATATCTCCCAAGGACACCAGGAGCATGTTTCTATGGTTACTTTAGAGTAAAGATAAGCAAACTGCAGCCTGAAGTTCTGCTTTTGCATTTCCTGCATGCTAGGAATGGGTTTTACATTTTTGAGAGTTGTAATAAAAACAAAACAAACAAACAAAAAAAAATGTGACAGAGACCACATGTGGCCTGTGAAGCCAAAAATATTTCCCATCTGGTCCTTTACTGATGTATGCTGATTCCTGTTTTAGGGCAACCTGATAAAATAGCAGGGGATGACTCAGCCTACAAAACCATGATCTGAACACCTTGTTGAGGGGGCAATTATCCATTTGTCAAAGAAAGAATTGGCTTTCTCCACTATTAAAATAAACTTCAACCACCTCCTGTCTACCAAAAACATGCTTTTCTTCAAGGCAGCAAAGTCCCTGTCTCTGACATGTTTTCACTTATTTCAAGACTTCAGGTGATATTATAAAGGACATTTGTCTTAAGCATAAGCTTATGTCAATAAGATAATTTAATGTTTGAGAGGTACCCCAAAGAATATGAGAACAGGGGCATAGCCAAATGTAAGAGAGTCTTAAAATAAAAACTAGAAAATGATGGATTACGGTGACTTTAAAATATGTCTACAAAATCTTAGATACTTCCCTCTTTAAGAGGTGGAGCTTAATTTGCCTTCCCTTTAGTGGGTACTAAATTTAGGGGCTTGCTCCTAATGAATAGAGTATGATATACCACTTTTGAGGTTAGGTTACCAAAGGTTGCCACTTCTGTCTTGAACATGATCTCCTTCTCTTGAGTCACTTGCTTGGAGGAAGCCAGCTGCCATGTCAGGAGGACAGAGATTAACCTATGGAGAGGCTCACATGGTGAAGAACTGAGTTCTCTAGCCAACAGGCAGCCAAAAAGTTCCCAGGGCCTTTAAGAGATTCTGTGTGGGGAGGGTGTGGTGAGTGTATGAGGACTGGAGCTTCAAGTATTATGTTTATCCTACCTTCATGGTTCATCAATTATAGGTTGAGTCAACTTTAATATATTTATATCCTTTTCTTTTTACAATTTGCTTTCATCTCCATAAATTGCATCTCTTCATGATCCAGTACAATGTGTCCAATCCCTTCTATTTTGTGGAAGCTGATTTTTGAGTTTCTAACTACAGAACAGTGGGTTTTCTTCCAAGAAATCCCAACATTGTCTACATAGAGTTAACTAACAAACCTGTTCACTCCAGCATTCTTCTTTTTCCCTGCCTCCCACTTACACTTACCTCCTTTTTCTGCTACTTCACCAGTCTTTCTTCCCGTTTGCAAGCTTCCCTGCCCTGGGCACTTCAAGACATCGCTGCCTGCAGACAGCCTTCCTCTCTTCCATCCCACACCCTTCCACCTATAGCTCCAAGAGCCATAGAGGTGAAATGTCATTCCTGCTCTGACCTAGCCATATCATGTGTACAAAGCAGGGAGCTGAACCTGATGTAAGAAGAGTTTCAGAAACAACCCCCTTTGATAGTTGGCATTAAAATGTGTAAAGTTTTGTTTGGTCACCATTGGTTTTTCCACATATTGAACATGTAATATTGTAATATAATGAGAAGTATGTGTTTAGTCATTGTCCCCAGTTCCTGACATAAATCTCTTAAAACCCCTGTGCTTTTCTTGGTGATAGGGATGATAGAATCATCTTTTGTTGTATGTAATAAGCCCTTTTCAACACACCTGAATTTGTGCTAATGTGGTGACTCTTGATAAGTTCCCAGACAGCTTTAGAATAAGTATTGATTGTCAGAGGACATAACATGTTATTAGAAGGTTGGTACTCTCAGCTCATCCCTGACTTCTGGAGAGGGGCTAGAGATTGAGTTTTATCACTAATGGCCAATTATTTAATCAATAGCTATGTAATGGAACCTCATAAAATCCCTAAATAACAGGCACTGAAGACCTTCTAGGTTGGTGAATGCATCCACATGCAGGAGGCATCTTACTCTGACTCCACAGAAGCCCCTGCTTTGGGGACATTCTGGGCTTCATCCTATACACCTCTTCATCTGGCTGGTCATTTGCATCTTTTATAATACCCATTATAGTAAACCATTAATAGCAGGTAAGCTGTTTTCCCTGAGTTCTGTAAGCTATTCTAGCAATTGGTAGAAACCCAGGAGGGGAGTATGAGGACCCTCTTACTTTGTAGCCAGTCAGTCAAAAGTATGGGTGGCCTGGGCTTACAACTAGCATCCGAAGTGGAAGCAGTCTTGTGAAACTGAGCTCTTCACCTCTGGGGTCTGATGCCAACTCTGGAAAGTTGGTGCCAGAATTAATTATAGGGCTCCCAGCTGGCAGAATTGGAGGGTTGGAGAATTGCTGGTGTGAGGGAAAAATACCACACATTTGGTATCAAAAATGTGAGTAGGAAGAGGTCATAGTAATAGTTGTACTTAGATACTGTGCTAAATGCTTTCTGTGTTATATCACTTAATCCTCACCCAAACATCTTTGCCTCATTTTTCAGAAAAGGCAATTGAGGCTTCCAATTAAGTGATGTACTCAAACACCCACTGATCAAGTGGGGATTTAGACCCCGTCTAACGACCCTAAGATAATGCCCATATTCTGATTCCCACCTCTTTGGCAGCCTTTTAAAAACACCTTAATAAGGTCTTAGCTGCTCAGCATTTGCCAGAAATGAGCTTCACCTTCCAATCTCCTGAATGTTTTTGTTAATAGGGAAAACAGAAATGGCTCTGGGGTAGATTTAGCTGCTGTCCAATAACCACAGGTCTAACATTCTCTGCTCAGAAAAAAAAATAAAAAAGATTTCAAAACTTGAATTATACACGAGGTAGGCAATTCTTGAAAAGCAGCAGATAAATAGGCTTCCTGTAGCTGTAACTACCACACTCTGCTTTCAGGAGCAGTGCTTTATTACCATGTTCACTGCTCTTTTGGTTCCTAAAGAACTCTTTCAACAATGATTTATCTTAATTTAACCTTTTTTTTTTTCCAGAAAAGCAAGCAGAACACTTTATTCAAGAGAAATGATTTGAAGTCATAGTGAATTCCCTTTGTTTATTAATTCTTTCATTTAGCTACCTACAAATGTTTACTGAGTGCCTGGTACTAAAAAACATCATTCCTCTAAAATACTATATGCCCTTCCACTTTTAGACGTAAATGTATATGAGACTTTATGATTGCTTTTGTGCTCAGTGTATTTTTTATAATATACTGTCTACTTTGACCAGAGTTGAAGTGTCATAGTAAAAATCTATTACCTTGGAGATGAAAAAGTGGCCAACAGCCAGTAATAATGGAGAGTTTTTCAACATAAAGAGCAAAAGGTATTCTATAAACTGAAAAAGAAAAACACAAACAAACAAGTGCACTCCAAACTCATGTATGTTATAATTTTCAGGAAGCTGGCTTTTTTATTTCTTTTCTCAGCTGAAACTTTACTGTTAGTTCATAAGGCTTTATGATTCTTTTGTCTGGAACCTGTTGAAGAAATTATGGCAGACTTGCTGAAAAGATAATAACAGAGAGATGGCTAGGAGTCTTTCTACACAAAGTCAAATTATAAATCTCTTTAGGGAAAGGATACACATGGCAGGGAAAAAATAATTTGACTATCCTTTCTCTGGTATACCATGAGGACTTCCTCCCTGCCCTGCATTTTACTGGATTGAGTTAGTTTTCAATCCTACACTCAAGTTATTTAAAAAGGCTTTTTTTCCCCTGGATTTTTTTCCTTTGAAGGGGGGAAAATGGATAACTTAGAAGAAGCAATAATAATAATGGCTATCATTTTTAAGTACTTACTATATATTTACAGGTCAGACTTTAGGTTTCTTCATTTAATCCTTTTTAATCCTTGCCCAAATCTGCAAAGTAAGAATTATTATTTCCATTTTAAAGATAAGAAAACTGAGGCCAAGAGGGACTTATGGAAGCCCTAGGCCATGGAGTGGCAGAGCTGGAATTCAAACTCAGATCTGGCTGCCACTATCACCTTTGCTCTTTCTGCCATAACACACTGCATGATACCTCTTAAATTGACTTTAGACTAGGAAAACTTTCCCAATTTACTGTATGAAAGATACACATGCCATATAATTAAATTTTAGAAAGACTTCTGTTTGAATTAGGATTTAATTAAATCTCTACACATAAATTTATTGTGACTTCATCTCTATTTTCCATCTCAGGATTTTGTTTGCATTCCTATCCCAATAAATGTCCTCTTTGCACCCCAGTAACCTCTTCTGGAGACATGTTTTGGTATTTGAGAGATGAGATGCTTTAATCATGTTTCACAGATTATTAAATTCTGTGGTCAATGAGCTAGACTGCTTCAACACTGTCCTTATGATACTTTGTATTTGGACATCTAACCCTGTACAGTATCAATGAATAAACTGAAATATAAAACTTCAGGATTTAGCCTCCTAAGAACAAATCAGGTCTTAAATCCATAAATTGGCTTTTCACATTATTTTTAAGATTTCTTTTTCTAAAATGCATCCTGGAGAAAACTTATCCTGTAAAAAAAGCACTTAGTGACACTAGTTACTGAAACATGGAACTGGTTAAGTAAGAGTAGAAAACTAAGGAGACCACGAGGTCCAGCTTTCCTTAATGTACTGAGTGGTAGATAAGGACATCTGCAGCAGCTGAACACCAAGAGGGAAGTAATGTCTTATGGCTGCCAATGTATAAACACCAGGCTTCTAAAAACACAAGCCAAAGAATCTCCCAGTGTAAACAGAAGCTCAAATTTCACCTTTGCCTGGGGCTGCCATTTAAAATGAAACTGCTCCTGAGCACAACTTTTGGTGTCCTTTAATCCGCTGTCAAATGAGTTGGAAACCTAGAATGGCATTTTAAAAAGTGAACACAAAAAATTTAAAAACCTAATTCCTCACTGCCTTCTAATACACACTCTGTTAGAGGAATGAGACTATATTAGTTTTGTTTTGCTGCTGTAACAAAGTGTCACCAAATTCATGGCTTAAAACATTTTAAAAAGTTACTTTATAGTAATAGTACTGTTTACTTTCTCAAAGTCTCATTCTTACTAGTTACAGGATTTCTTTCCACAAGGACATATATTTCAGCCACCACTAACAGTTGCAACATGTGTTTCTTTCTTTCTTTCTTTTTTTTTTTTTTTTTGGTCTTTATTTCCCCCTTTGATGTTTTGTCAATGCTCCCACCACATGGATTTAGAAATGGGGTGTCATTATGACTAACTAAATCCTAGTTTCAAAAGTCATTTCTCTATATATGTGTATGTATATATACCTCAAAGATCTAGCCTCTTTCCTATCCCCCTCCCCTGAGAAAGTAGCCAGAACTGACCCTGACTAATGGTCTCATGGTCAAGACCTCTGGCAGGCTAAAGATAACATGTTGGCCTAAGTCATGTTTCAGTTCCTGAGCCCTAATGTGGAACCACCCCCTGGCTACTTTCCCATGATACCAGACAGAGGGACTGGAAGGGACTTCAGAGCTGCCGTCAAGACCAGAAGAAATGATTCGTTATCCTCAATTTTGACCAATCAGCTCCCAGCATGGCCCTGAACCCCTAATCCATGGTGTCTCATGATTTTGCCCTATGTAATCTATAACCTACATGCCATTAGCTTCCCATCCAAAATGGCACCATCATAATAAAATAGCCAATATTTCTCCACTGTAACTTTCAATGTCTAGTGTTTGGCTCTGTTAGCACTGGGTGGATGAACTGTTTTTTCTGTAACAATTTTCATTTTTTATCCTTTTCAATTAACTTGATCTTGCCTCTGCTTCTTTCCCATCCTTGTTTTTATCTCTGGTTGAACACACCATACCTATAGCTTATCTACTCACCTCCAGTATGCAAAGTGGGACACTATTTTTATTTATTTATTATTTATTTACCTACCTATTTATTTATTTTTAGAGAGAGAGGAAAGGAGGAAGAAAGATAGGAAGAGAAACATCACTATGCAGTTGCCTCTTGTGCACCCCAAAATGGGGATCTGGCCAGCAACCCAGGCATGTGCCCTGACTGAGAATTGAACTGGTGACTCTTCAGTGTTCAGTGGTCAGTGCTCAGTCCACTGAGCCTCACCAACCAGGGCCTCAAGGTGGGACTTTTAAACAGTGTCAATGCTTCTTTGAAAATTCATTTTGATCTTTCATAATGAAGCAACAGTAGAAAGGGAGGAATTAATAGCAAAGTATATTATCAGCCATAAAATAATGTCCTTTTAACTATCATCTAACTTAGAAAACAAAGACATAATAATTGATCAATCAATAGTATTTACTGATGATGGACTGTGATAGAAATGTTACCAACCATTCTTCCTACTGATAGTTCTGTTTGTTCCTAGAAAACTACTCCATCTTTTAATCCATTAGTCTTAAGCATAGTTGACCTGCTTTCTCCCACAACCCTTCCAATCCCAGAGTTTTCATGTGCACTAGGCCTAATCAGAATATTGCATCTCCCTGGAATAGTGCTTGGCTCAGGGCTAGCCACTTGACCCAAAGACTAGCCAATTAGAGGCAATATAAACTGGATTAGAGATAATCTATTAGAAATGTTGAGGAAAAAAACACATTATTTTATAGGGCTTAATGAGAGGACAGCTGGTGGTAACCTTTGTCCCAGCAAGAGAAGGACGTCTAAAATGAAACCAACATGGAGGGAGAGCACATAGATGAGCAAGGAGAGACAGTGCTAATGCAATTGTTTGTTTCTCTGATTCAGCATTGCCTGAACTTTCTAGGTACCTACAGATTAGCTTAACCTGTTTGATTTGGCTTCCTGTCCTTAAATCTGAGTCTCAGTTTATACAAACTATGTGGTGGACTGCTTGTGGTTTTCTTACCTAGTGGTGTGAAAGTTTAAAAAATTACTGATTTAAGCCCTGGTTGGTGGCACAGTGGATAAGGCACTGGCCTGAGAACCCAAAGGTTGCTGGTTAGATTCCCAACCAGTGCACATAACCAGGTTTCAAACCAGGTCTCCAGCCAGGTCTGTAGCTAGAGGCAGGTGAAAAGCAACATACATTGATGTCTCTCTCCCTCTCTGCCTCTCCCCCTTCCCCTCTCTAAAAATAATAAATAAAATCTTTAAAAAATTAATAAATAAAAATTACTGGTTTAAAAGTATTAATGGATTGGTTTGTACAACATTACATATTTGGTCACCATTTAAGGGTCTCAGCCTTGTTGAGCTCCGTTATGCTTGAGTGTATCATTGCACTTGAAGAGACTTTCCAAAGAGAACTTCATAGTAAATTCTGGGATTGTCTTTTAGTCTATTTTCCACTTCTTTTATATCTTCCTCCCTTTGAATGTAGTGTTCCCATGTCCTCATTTACCATCAAAACTATCTTTCAGAGAAAAAGAACAGCGCCAATTTGACTTGGCGACAGTACAGCCCCCATTTCCTATTCTTCCTCTGATGGCACATATTCAAAATGAAAATTTTCACGCACAAAGGGACAATATAACTCTTGAAATAATGCTTGGTGCTATCAAGAAATTGAAGCTCACACTTGATTTAGTAGAGCTGCATAGACAGCAGAGGGTGACTGCTAAGCGAAAGCAGCAGAATTCAGTCAGCAAATTTTGTAGAAGAGTAATTTTAAACAGGAAACAGAAATAGTGAGTATGTAATGGTGTAACTGAACTTCAACCTTTCACAGAACCAGGAGCTTTGGAAAAGACTATCAAAATCATTTAGATTAAGACAAAGTAGAGATTGGAGAAGATGGCAGCCAAGTAGATAGAAGATGAATCCCCTTGCTCTTGCACCCAGCTTGGATTCTCAGCTGATCTTCTCACAATAACCTGAACAATCAATAGAATCTTAGCTGATATAAAGTTTGGAAGCCCAGGGGTACAGAAGATGCTTCACAACAGGCAGTAGGGAGATTTTGTAAATGGAAAGGGAAATACCCATGCATGGTGCCTACAGTTTCAGAAATTGAAGCTCTGTGGGTCCCTTCCCTCTCAGGGCCAGATCCAGATCCAGGCTGGGAGTGATTTAGGAGGATATACAAAGTTGGGGAGACCCAGGCTCTACACATACACAGGAAGCACATCTGTAGCTGCAGCACCTAATGCCAATAAAAAGAGTGAGTGAGAGAGAGAAAGAGAGGAACTCTATTTCTCCAAAGGATCAGGACTACACCTGGGTCAGGTGGAGGCAGGCTGCAGCCAGCCAAGACCGTGAGAAACGTTTGACTTTTTGGAATGGTGGTGTGTGCAAAAAACTGGACAGTGACTCAGTACTGCCCTGGGCATGCCACAGAGAGACATTTTAAAATTAAGAGGAGCTGAAGTGTGCTGGGCAGGGACCCTGTGCACAGCTACCCTGCCAGCAAAGGAAAGACTGTAAGTATAGTGTGCTCCCACTGAAGACAGCTAGGCAGGGAGATTAGAAAGTGGCATAGCAAAGGGACTTCTAGGCTCCAGCCCAGCCCAGCTAACAAGGTGAGGGTTACACAAAACAGAGTTCAGGACTGTGTCTACTGCAAGGGCAGTAGGTCAGAAATTAGGCAAAAGCTGAGCACCTGAGAATATTTATAGCCATTTCCCCGCAGAGTTCAAACCTTTGGGAAAGGGAGGTTGTACCCAAGCCTCACCTGCTGCTGGATTGCAAGCACCACATCCAGGCATCCAGTGTGCAGAACAGGCAGGACAGGCTCAAGAACACCCTGTAAGATGCATTTCCACAAGGGAAAGATTGGAAGAGAAACTCTAAAAGGGTCCATTTTGTACTTCTCTCAGGGAGACAAAATATCCGGGGCCCACAGTATTTTTTCTCCTTTAGTCATTTCATATTCTTTATTTCTATCTTATAATGTTCTTTTTTCTTTTTTAAAAAAAAGATTTTATTATTTTTAGAGAGAGGGAAAAGAAAGGAGGCAGAGAGGGAGAGAAACATCAATGTATGATTGTCTTTCACTTGCCTCCAGCTAAGGACCTGGCTGGAGACCTGGCTTGCAACCTCGTTATGTGCCCTGACTTGGAATTGAACCAGTGACCTTTGGGTTTGCAGGTCGGCACCTTATCTACTGAGCCACCAGCCAGGACAGAATATTCTTAATCTCTTTCCACCATTAGAAAGATATTGAGGCCAGCAAGGTAGGGAAATCAAAAATTAGTGCAGCAATGCAGAATGAGGACCCTTCTCAGCCTTGGCTCCCACCAAAAAGATGCTATCAGCACCAAGAGCTAACTTCTTACACAGCTTGGTCCCTCCCTTGAAACTGACAGCTAACTCATCAGAAACTATACGTTATTGGAAATAAACTGGGACATACTAAGATGGGTGAGGCAGGGGCAGAGGAACACACTGACAATTTTTTTCAGAAGACTGAACAGTGCCTCCCAGGGAAGTCTCAGGGGTCCCACCCTCCTGGCTTCAGTAGAAGCCCCCTCTAGAGGCAAGTGAAGGTAGCACATGCAGTGCTGTCAGAAGTCGGATAATCCACTCCTGGACCCTGAGTGGAGGCAGGAGAAGACAGAAGGCAAACACCAAACTCTGCTGAGATGAATTACACCTTATTCTTCAGAATTTGCATGATTTTACCCTCTCATATAGCCTTTTAACATTTCTTCTTTGTTTTCCATCAAATTTGTTATTTTTGTCTTTTATTTTTTCTTTAAAAAAAAAAAAGATTTTATTCATTATTTTTAGAGAGAAGGGCAGGGAGGGAGGAAGAAAGGGAGAGAAACATTAATGTATGGTTGCCTTTTACTTGCCACCAGCTGGGAACCTGGCTGGAGATCTGACTGGCAACCTGGTTATGTGCTCTGACAGGGAATTGAACCAGTGACCCCTGGGTTCACAGGCTGGAACCAATCCACTGAGCCACACCAGCCAGGTATTTTTTATTCTTTTTATTTTGAAATCTATATGTTATTTTATTTTTATTTCAAATCTCACATTGTACTTTCCCTTGTCTTACTCTACTTTGTCTTCCCCCACACTTCTTTATTTTCATTTAAAATTTTATTTTTCCTCTTTTTATGCCTTGTTCTTATTCCTTACTCTTACCATTTCCCCTCCCTCTGTCTTCTCAAAATCACTTTTTTTTTTCATAGTCAGCTCATGTTCTTTTCCCTTTCTTATAATATTCTAATTTTCTTTCCACCATTATTAATTGTTGCTTGTTTGGCATGGATATTGCTGTTTTCTTCCATTTTATTCTTATTTGTTTATTATTTTAAAAATTCAAATCTTACAAATTACTCTTTCCTGTCTCACTCTATTTTTCCATCCTCCTGTTCTTATTTGAGTTTGCAATTTTATATTTTTCCATTTTTTACCCTGGATTCTATTCCTTACTCTTATTATTTCTCCTCTACCCTCGCAAAAACATTTTTCTTTACTGCAGGCATCTCATATTCTCTTTTGTTTTTTTTTCTTTTAATAATATTCTTACTCTCTTTTCATCTTTATTAATCTTTGCTCATTTGCTGTTGCAATTGACCCTGTTGTGATATTTTAAATTTTGTTCCTATTGGCTCACTGTAAAATAAATATGCAATTCCCCAGAATAGTTTGTAAACAATTCTTGAACATGCTTCATGCCTGGTTTGTTATAATGTCATCATAATTGATATTCTGTATTTTCTATGTGTTCCCACATGTCTTTGGCTTCACTTTGACCTATCTCAATTAATCTGAAGGCCAGAGATTATAACCAGGCTATCATCTGATCATTTTCAGCTTCTTCTTCTTCTTCTTCTTCTTCCTCTTCCTCTTCTTCCTCTTCCTCTTCCTCCTCTTCTTCCTCCCCTTCCTCCCCTTCCTCCTCCTCCTTCTCCTCCTCCTCTTCTTCCTCTTCTTCTTCTTCCTCTTCTTCTTTCTCTTCTTCTTCTTCCTCTTCTTCTTCTTCCTCCTCTTCCTCTTCTTCCTCCTCTTCTTCTTCCTCTTTTTCTTCTTCCTCTTCTTCTTCTTCCTCTTCTTCTCCTTCCTCTTCTTCTCCTTCCTCTTCTTCTCCTTCCTCTTCTTCTTCCCCTCTTCTCCTTCCTCTTCTCCTTCCTCTTCTTCTCCTTCCTCTTCTTCTCCTTCCTCTTCTTCTTCTCCCTCCTCTTCCTCTTCCTCTTCCTCTTCTTCTCCTTCCTCTTCTTCTCCCTCTTCTTCTTCTCCCTCTTCTTCTTCTCCCTCCTCTTCCTCTTCCTCTTCTTCTTCTTCTTCTTCTTCTTCTTTTTCTTTTTCCCAAATGTATGGTTGCCTTTTGCCTGCCTCCAGCTATGGATCTGGCTAGAGACCTGGCTTGCAACCTAATTATGTTCCCTGGCTTGGGAATCGAACCAGCAACTTTTAGGTTTGCAGGCCAGCACCTTATCCACTGTGCCACCAGCCAGGGCTTGTTTCTATTTCATACTCTGATTATTTTTCCTCCCTCTTCCCTTTCAAAATCAGTTTTCTCCTTTAGCCATCTCATATCTTATCTTCCTATCTTATAATATTCTTAATCTCTTTCCACCTTTATCAATATTTGCTCATTTGTTATTGATATTGCTGATGTGGTAAAGACATATGTTTTCTGGCATGAATTTGGTTTTCTGGGTAATTTTGCCTTGTTCTGCCATCATCTGTACAACAGCATACAAAACATGGTGGGGATTGTGACTTTTAATGAGCCAACCAGAGGGGAGAACCCACCAATAAATGATTCATCAATAATAAAAGCACAAGTACAATGAAAGAGCCCACATTAACTGAATAAAGAGGAACCCTAGAGCATCCAAATCAGGAAATAAAAGAGACTACACCACTGAATCTTGCAGAACTCCCACCACAGAAAGTCACCCTATAAGGATAGGGAATCAAAGCAATTTGCAACACAGAAACAAACAGAAAAGTCACCTAAACTGGGGAGAGAAAGAAACAACCTTCAATAGAAAGGAAAGGAGGAACCCCCTGAAAAAGAGCAAATTATAATTGAGGCAAACATCCCATCAGGCACTGTAATCAAGACAGTCTGGTACTGGCATAAGAACAGACACATAGATCAATAAAACAGAATAGAAAGCCAGAAATAAACCCGTATTTTTATGGTCAATTAATATTCAACAAATGGGGTACAAGCATACAATGGAGTAAAAGCTATATCCTCAATAAATGGTGTTGGGAGGCCCTGGCTGGAGGCTCAGTAGATAGGCGCCAGCTTGTGAGCCCAGTCAGGGCACATAACCAGGTTGCAAGCCAGGTTTCCTGCCAGGTCTGTAGTTGGAGGCAGGTGAAAGGCAACCATACATTGATGTGCCTCTCTCTTTTTTCCTCCCTCCCTGCCCTTCTCTCTAAAAATAATGAATAAAATCTTTTTAAAAAATGGTATTGGGAGAACTGGACTGGTACATGCAAAAAATGAAACCAAATTGCATCATACACCAGAATAAACTCAAAATGGATAAAGGACTTA
Source organism: Noctilio leporinus (assembly GCA_004026585.1). NCBI lineage: Eukaryota > Metazoa > Chordata > Mammalia > Chiroptera > Noctilionidae > Noctilio > Noctilio leporinus. Next base: position 65,868 of record PVIW01006527.1, read on the forward strand.
AATATCATAATACCATAAAAGTCCTAGTGGCAAACATTTGCAGTAAAATTTCAGATATCCCACATAGCAATATTTTTGCTGATATACCTCCTAGGGCAAGGGAAATGAAGGAAAAATAAATAAATAAATGGAACTACATCAAATGAAAAACTTTATGTTCAGTGAAACTTTATGTTCAGTGAAAGAAAATAAAATGGGAACTGACTGTGTGGGAGAACATATTTGTTAATGATAAATCAGACAAGGGTTTGATTTCCAAAATATATAAAGAACTCATAAGATTCAACATCAGGCAGGCAAACAACCCAAATAAGAAATGGGCAAAGAACCTAAATAGATACTCCTTCAAGGAGGACATACAGATGGCTCATACACATATAAAAAAATGCTCATCACAGGCATTAGAGAGAAGCAAGTTAAAACCACAGTGAGATACCATTTCACAGCTGTCAGAATGACTATCTTTAATAAATCAAAAAACAAAACAAAAAATAAGTACTGGTGAGGAGATGGAGAAAAGGGAACCCTAGTGCACTGTTGGTGGGAATGCAGACTGGCACAGTCACTGTGGAAAATAGTATAGCATTTCCTCAAATAAATAAAAATGGGGGGGGGGGAGGAACTCTCCTTTGAGTAGTGATTCCACTGATGGAAATGCATATATAATATTTGTGGTATTAATTTTTCAAGGTTGGTAAAGAGAATTAGGACATAATGCCTAAGAAAGATTTTTTAGAGGGAGCATAATAAAAATAGTTTAAGAAACACTGGCTAACCATCCCAAAGCTCAGGGTTAAGAGGGCCAGTCCTCACTTCCTCTTGGTGATGGAGTACACAGGACTTATTAAGATTCTTCCTGATCACTACCCTTTAGAGCTCTGCATCTATGCAAAGGAACAGATGGTGGTTACAATGGTTAATCCAGGGAAATCATTTATGCGGCAGAGCAACTAATGAGGAAATTTAGCAAATGATTGTCCACAATCACTGCAAACATTGCTATCAGTGTAGAAATTACCATTATCTTGGATGCATTTAAATATTCACAAAAACTGAGCAATATATACCTAGTTAATTCAGTGTATATTAACCCTTTGCTAATTTGGTAAAGAAGCAAAATTTGACAACAGGGCTGAACTGAATTGTGACTTTCAGAAATCCTAAACACCAAACAGATTTTGCTCATCTCCATTAGCATATCAAGTCAAAATATTTATTATTATTATTATTTTTACTTGGCCCAGTCTTCACATGTGCTTTAAAAGAAAACTTCTCTTCAAATTATCTGGATAACTAATTCATTAAGCAGATGTTTTCAAATTTATTTTTGGTGGCTCTGCTTTACTGATATTCAGAGTACAAGTTTTCATCTCCATATTGGGTTGCACAGCAAACTTTGATCAACAATAGTAGTGATGTGTATCTTTTGACTACATAGCTCCATTATTATCAAATGCGTTATTGCTAAAACTTAAGTAAAAAATACCTGGGTAAAATTTTCTGTCAGGTCTACGTTTTGTGATCTAGTTTTAACAAATAGAACATCACTTTGTGTTTCATATGCAGGTGATAGAAGGAGCAAGCACAGTGTCACTTTGATGGTGAAAAAGTCACATGACTGCCTATTACACAGTAAATGAAGTCCAAACACATTTGCCTCTTTCTCAAAGCCCTTCCTAATATTCATCCTTAACTCCTATTTCTCTGTAACTTGGGTCCTTTGCTTTCTTCCTGCATGCTAAAACTCTTTGGTCTCATCCCTTTCTCTAGCCATCCAGATATTTCTTTTCTCCTGCAGATTCCCTGCTCTGTAGAAAAGTCCTTCGGACTGTGGTAAAAATTTAAAAGCCTAGTCTTTGCCCTCCTTTGATGAACCTGGTCCTTGGTGTTCTTTCCAAACTCTCCTGGTGATTCAGAAAACAAAAACCCAAAGTTTGAGAACCACTGGCCTGTGGTTGGGTATCACACAACTTTATTTCTAGGCCTCACTCTCAGAATTCCTAACCACACGAATTTCTGCAAGTTTTTCACTTCTCTATACTCTTAGTTTCCTCATCTGTAAAGTGAGAGTATTAGAGTGCTTGCTCAATTAACTTCATTAATAAATGTGAAGTGCTTAGAACAATGCCTTGTTCTAAGAAGAGGTGCATAATAAATGTTGACTAAATGGTCCCTTAGGTGTCTTGGAGTGTTAATATTGCTGTATATTGGGCATAATCAAATAGGTAGAAAAATTACTCTTGGGGTTGAGATGACCTGTGGTGCTAGACCAAATTCTCAGGAAATGGGATTGCTTAAAGCTATGATTCTCAACCTTCACTGTACTTTAGGTTCTGCAAGGTGCTTAAACAATATTGCCTGGGTTCTGCTGTCAGAGACTAGACCTCATTGGTCTGTGGTTGAGACACAGAAATAGGCATTTCATTCCTCCCCACATGATTCTAATGTGCAGCTAGGGCTGCTCAGGCAGCCTGATAACATTGGCTTAGGCAATTAACTAACAATTAACTTTATGATCAACTCAATTGTTTTATGTTTGTTTGTTTGTTTTGTATTATCATGATCTCCAATCATTGCCTACTTTTGAAAATACTGGTTACTAATAATTAGCCATCATCTGTAACCATGCTGGATGGTACTCTGGAAAGTTTAACCAAAATTTAAGCAATTAATTCTCTCAGCCATTGTTGCAATGGCAGATCTATATGAAGACCATTCTGGTAATTAGAGAAAGTCATTGAGAAAGTTTGAGCTTGCCATCTGGGTCCTCACATTTAATCATCAAAATAATCCAGCCATTCTATTTTATGGTTTTTAAATGCCATCCTCCACTAAAAGAAACCAAAGCTTCTTGAAGAAATGACTGGTGTCAGGGGTACTGGGGCAGAGAAAATAGAAAATGAATTTGAGCATTTGGTTAGCCAAAAAGCAAGGAAGTGCTCCAAAACTCAGAAGGGCACGTCAAGAGGACAGAAACTAACTACCATGTCAGTAACTGATTATAATTCATTGAGTAGAGCAGAAAACCATGAGTTCTTAATGATATAAATAAGTAGATAAAGAAAGAAATGGAAAGACTGATGAAGAATGGGATATTATTTACAGAGTTTAGCATCCCTCTCAGAAGAGACACATTAACAACAAAGGGTGAACACAGTAGCTCTACAGTTGAGGAGCCTTTCACACACCACTTTATTTTCCCATGAAAATATTTTATTTTTAATTTTTTTATTGCTGTTCTATTACAGTTGTCCTAATTTATCCCCCGTTGCTCTCTACTGCCTCACCCCTCCCCCTCATTCACCATTTTAATGGAACATTCTCAGTAGCGCGCTGTATTGAAATTATGTGTACCTCATGGCATGTCATGAGAAGAACACACTGTCACTTCTCTGACAGTTCTGTAAAGTTTCATAACCCAAATTCAGTCACCAAAAATCATCAGACAAACCCAAATTGGAATCATTTTACAATATAACTAGCCTTAATCTTCAAAAATGTCAAGGACAATGAAGTCAATCATCAAAGGCTGAGGAACTCTTCCAAACTGGAAGAGAGTAAAGACATAACAAAATGAAATATGTGATTTTGAACTGGATATTTTTGTTATAAAGAACATTATTATTGGAAAAACTGGTGAAACAGATGGGGTCTGAATATTAGGTGGCATTACATATCAATGTTGATTTTCTGAGTCTGATCTTTTATTTGTGCTTATGTAAGAGGGCTGGCTGTATTTGTAGAAAATGCACAGTGAAATATTTGGGGGTAAGAGACACCAGATCTGCAACTTAGTCTCAAATTGTTCTGGAAGAAACTAGTTCTTTTTATTGTACTTGCAAGTTTGCTACAAATTTGAGATTGATAATTTTTTTTTTTAAGTACATACAATAAGCTGCAAGAATGCATTGCATTTAGTTAAAATTCAGCTTTCTGGTTCGGTTGAGGAATGGGACTAGAGGCGAGAATTCATATTTTTAGCATTTGCCTTAAGTGGAATCCTTAGACTGAAGGAATAAGCAGTTTTTCAGAGAAGCAGTTTGCAATCATTCACCCAGCACTCAGAAAAACTGCCCCACTTTCACCCCACATTCTAGCTAACATTAGCCTCCCCCATCTCTCCACCCATTTCTTGCAAACCTTGAATCTACAATACTTTCCTTTGCCAGCAGCAAAGGTTGTTAGAGAACAGTGGGGAATCCTCAGGGTGGAGAATTGAGAGATGATTCAAGTGGATCTGCTAATGGTTTTGTATAGGGAAAATAGTTTCCTGGTTTTCTGTGTATTGTTCCTCAACCAGGGCAATCCCTGGAGGCAAAGCCATTTCCTAAGACTGTGTTGATGACTCCAGAGTGACAGGAGTTAGGCAAAAACAGGCACACTTGAGCATGGCATTAGGAGAGCATGGCATGCGGCCAGGTATTTCCAGTGTAGGTGGACCGTTTTAAGACTCTCTTTGGTATAATAGGAAAGTACAACGTTGTTACACTAGAAAATTGAAGTTTTGAAATATAATGGCAAAATCCTACCATGAAAATCCAATACCATTCACATAGCAATACTTCTATTTATAAACAAAACAAAACTAAACCTGTCTTGGCTGAAAAATTCATACTTAATATTATGAGTTGTCAAATGTCCCATTGGCATGGTGCCAGCATTAAGAAACAAAGTCATCCTAATGGTTTATTTCTATAAATCCAGGAATTAAGTTTTTAACAGAACAAAAGCAAATGCATGTAAATGCATTCTGTATCCTCAGTTTTGGAAATCAAAACAAATAGTTAAACACACAGTCTGAATTATCAACACATAAGATTTAAAGAAAGATACTTTAAAAGTTACTATTAAATGATCCACTGTACATGCCCTGTATAACTAACTACTCTTTTCTTTTGTGAATTTTGGGAGCTGAGGATCACCTTTCATGTGATCCTCTGGGTAATTTTGGAATATTTTTAAAAGAAGTTCTCCCATCTATGAAATGAAAGAATTACCCAGCAGACTCTCAGAAACCTATTTGGCCATTAAAACCAGTGATTCAGAACTTTTGAATAAAGTATGGGCATGAAGTAAAAAGCTCACAAAGGATCAATTTTTATGAACTTGATGGTTATGTAGAATTACAGAATTTGATATCTAGAGGGGATCTCAGGGACATTAGGTGAAGGGTTTGATCATGTGCCCAAGAGATGAAAATAGAATTCTGGTGTACTGATCCCTACTTAGTTCAGGGTCTTTTCTACCACCTTACAACTTTATTTTCTCTTTCCTTTCCTTTTCCCTCCCTTTCTAATTTCCCTCCTTCCTGCCTTTCTTTCCTACTCCCCTCCTACAATCATAAATGACAGCAACTCTATGCCCATCCATTAACTGAGAAGTTGCTCATTGAAAATAAACAAACAACAACAATAGTAAACTCTTGTAGAGAGGACATACTGGAATCCATAGTATCTAGATCATTTGAAATAATCTTTCTGTGAGTTCTGTTTGCTAACACTGTTGTATTTTCTCTCTTTTGTTGTTATTTATGAGAATTTTCTTTATGGCTAACTATGCTGTTTTTGCTTTATTAGAAATTTAGCCTTATGATGGCCTTATATGCCTTCTTTTCATAAAACAAGCAAGGAATACTTGGATGGATATACTGGAGGGTAGGATTGGAAGATTTATTTTCCCCAAAAAGTTTGAATGAAGTACAAACAGGGTACAACTTTTATTCTAGATTCAATATTTGATTCTTCTCTTTCTCTCGGATGCCATAGCCAGTGTCAGTGAACTCTGCTGACTTGTCCCTCTTTTCCTTCACTGCTGTTTGGGACAAGCCACAAGTATCTTTTCTTTTGTTACAATAGGTCTTTACCTGTTTCTGCCCATAACCCCCTGAAGTCTATTTTCAACACAACGGATTTTTTAAAATGTAAGATCATACCCCTCTTCTCATTAAAATGGTTACATTCTCATTTCACTCAGAGAAAAAGACAAAGTCCTTACAGTGGCTCACAGTGCTCTAGTCAGTGATTTTCAGAAGAGTTCTTAGCCCAGAGCACCAGAGTCACCTAGGAAATTATTAGAAATGCATTTTTAAAAAAGGTTTTATTTGTCATTTTTTTTTCAGAGAGAGGGGAAGGGAGAGAGGCAGAGAGAAAGAGAAACATCAATGTATAGTTGCCTTTCACCTGCCTCCAACTATGGACCTGGCTGGAGACCTGGCTGGCAACCTGGTTGGCAACCTGGTTGGCAACCTGGTTATGTGCCCTGGCTGGGAAATCGAACCAGCAACCTTTGGGTTTGCAGGCCAGCACCTTAGCCACTGAATTACCAGCCAGGGCTTAGAAATGCATTTTCTCAGGCACCCCAGGCTTCTTGAAGAAGAGAATGGGATTAACATGCCTTGTGATTCCGGTGCATAATCAAGTGTGAGACCCTCCCCAGTTACTCCCACTGATTTTGCCTTCTTCGACTAACAGTCCTCTGCCTCATTAAGGCATTGGCAGTTGCTATTTACATTCTTCCCCAATCCTCTGAGATAGTTGCTCAGGTTACTTGTTATATATAGGGTGTGTGCAATAAAGTGGCAAAATTTTAGTAAAATAAACAACATACCACAAAAGTGTTATATTTTGAAATATACTTATTCTTATATGTAAATACATAAACATAGTCATTATTTTTTAATTGTTCAAAAAAGTCTCCATTTGCTGCAATAATAAACTCAACTTGATTTCAGAATCTTGAGCATACTTTCATTAATTTTTCTTTATCCATGGACATCATCATGTTTTCAATCTTAGTTTTTTATTTTATTTTATTTTATTTTATTTATTGTTGTTGTATTACATCCATCGCCTTTTTGCTCCCCTCCTAGTATAAAGGAACCATGGACATGGACAACAGGTGGGATTGACTTGGCGGGGGATGGGTGGGTGGGGAGGGGAATGGAGGGGATCAATCTTAGTTTTAACAGCCTCTTTATTGGAATGAGGTTGTTTATTAACTTCTTTCTCACAAATGATGCATACATAATAGTCTAAGGGATTTGCATCTAGTAAACTAGGCTGCCAGATGGCCTTTGACCAGAAGTCAGGAACATAGACACTGAAAATGCTTGCCCCTTTTTGGCATTATGTGCTGGTACATCATCTTGTTGGAAGAGAAAATGACATCCATTTGCTTCATCCATGGTACAACTATTTCTCTCAAAACATCAAGGTAAACATCAGCAGTCACCTTGAAGCCTTGTGGAAAAAAATGCAGGGTCATGATATCTTCTTCATTGCTGACAATGCCTAACACCATCACTGTAGCAGAAAATTTTGTTTTCATGACAATTGGGACTTCATTAAGATTCTCACAGAGCCACCTGTTGTTTCTTCTGTTGACTATTTGGTCCTGTTGAGAATTCTTTTCATTGGAGAAGAGAATTAGAGCGATTTTTTTTCTTTGAGATTTTTCCACTTTGTTAGTGTGTCCTTGCTTTTTCAAAGCTCCTTTCCTTTGTCTGCTTTGGCCTCTTCTAAGAACATATGATCTGTGGCTGATACCTTCAGCAAGAATCTTCGGAACCACTCTATTTAACATCTGCAGTTCTCTCGCTATGGAGTACATTGGCTTTCCTGGATCTTCATTGATGATTTCCTGGATTCTGTGTACTATGTCTGCACTTGTGGAATCCTTGCATAGCTTGTACATTTTCTTTGCTGGTGTGGTGACATCAGAATCAGCGTCATACAGCTCTTCACATTGTCAACTGTATGTTAAGGGGTGTTATTGAAGTCCGCAATTTCCTTAGCAGTTTTCCCTGCATGCAGTCTAGAAATGATGGTTGCTCTAACATTGTATTCCTTTGACATGGAAGTTGCTCTCAGAATTTAATACTTTGTATCTGAAACAATGATGTTAAATCATAACCTTAGAAACATTTTCAAAATTAATAAGAGGAACATGAAATAAGAAGATGCGAAGTTATTGCCAATGTATTGCGCACATCCTGTATTTTCAATTTTTTTCAAATTCAACTTAATAATCAGTGAGGTCCAGAGTTTTTGAAATTTTAACCTACCTCTCTCCTAAGTACCCCTACTCATCACCAATATGTACACACAGGGGCATCCCTCATTTCCTCTTCCCAGCTCATTTTTTCTACATGACACTTGGCTTGAAGTCTCTCATGAAGTTGCTGTTAAGATGTCAGCCAGCTCTGCATCATCTATCTGCAGGCTTGCCTGAAGCTAAAGGATCTGATTCCAGCCAGGATGGCTCCTCACCCATATGCTTTGTAGATTGGTGCTTGCTATTGGCAGAAGGCCTCAGTTCTTTGCTAAGTAGAACTCTCTACAATGCTGAGTGTCCTCAGTTCATGGCAGCTGCCTTACCCTCAAGCTAGTGATCCAAGGGACACCCAGGCAAAAGCCATACTCCTTTTTAAATCTAGACTTCTATGACCCAGAATGTCCTATACTATTATGGGATACTATGACCTAGACCTTCAAGGTAAGACACTTAAAATTCTGATCCAGAGAAAGTTTAAGATAAGTTTAAGATAAATGACATTGTTGTTTTATGCTGTTAAATTTGAAATAAACTTTAGGCAGCAATAGATAAGTTTTCAGGCAGCAATAATACTTCAGGTGCTATATATATATATATATTTCTTTTTAATTTAATTTCAAAAATCCATCAACCATCACCTCCACATACATCCTAAAATATAAGCCCCCAAAAGAATGGCTTCTGTGAGAGTATTTCATCTATGTTTAAAACAGTGCCTAAACTGTCAAATAGTAGAAATTTACAAGAGTTTGTGGAATTAATACTTAAAGAAGCTGCATCTGGGTAGCAGGGAGTTATGCTAATGTGATTGGAAGACGGTGCTGTGGGGTATCTCTGTGGTACCACTACTTTGCACAGCTTTAGGAGGCACCAGTTGCACTGTATTCCTAGTGAATGGAGACTCCTGAGATCACAGCTCCATGGGAAATTCAGTTTTACCTTGCAGATCCCCTGAATGGGTCACAGTTTGAGAAACACTCATCTAGGAAAACAAGACCACAGGTTGTTAGAACAAGACCCTGTTTCAGCAGCAAGACCTTTTTGGTCCAGCACCTTGCAAAAAATAGCAGAGAGTTACAGGTTTCAAAAGACCAAGGGGATTGGACAATGACAGTCTCAGTAGCAAGGTCTGAACTTATGGCCAGCAACCAGAGTTCACCTTCCCCCTTATGTCCCTGACAGAACCTGGTATTTGTCATGAACTTTTAGAGACAGAAAGTAGAGGTTGATGAATGACAGAGAGGGGAGGTTGTATAAATATTGGAGGTATACTGGATCCTTAAGAAGCTTGACTTAAAGAAAAAGAGCCTTGAAATCAGGAAGGAGAAGCTGGAAAAGTCCATCTGGGCCAGAAATGAAGTGGTTAGTGGAAGAGAAGATACAGAAAAAAAAAAAAGCAAGAAAGCAAGAAAGAAAATTTAGTGAGATATGAGGAATAGTCAATGTATTTTTAATTTTATCTCTATTTGCAAAATTGTGTCATTCATATTAAAAGGACTTTCAACATTAAACAAGGTCGATGAGTTTTTGGTGGGAGTTCTTCCAGTTACAAATCCAGTATACTTAAACTGACTGGTAGGTGATTTCTATATATTATCTTGTTCAAATCTCTCCACAGTCCCATAAGATAAGTTTTTTTTTTTTTTTTCCTGCCAGCTAACATGAGGAAACTGAGTTTTAGTTTAGAAAACCTTCCCAAGGAGGAAGCATAATTTGTATAATCAAGAGCTCTGTCCGTATTCATGTTGAACTATCTCATTATGGGTAGGAGGGTTCACATGTTATTGCCTAGACCAGATATCTCTAAGAATGAAGGTGAACACTACTAAGAATATAGCATGGACAACAGGCATAAACAGGGATCATTCTGAGTCAAACAGGATTTATCTATCCAGATAGCTTCAGCCCTTTTCACCATGCAAAATGCCTCAGTACCCACATTCTCTAAGCTCCACTTAAAGTCCTAGAGTTGACTCTGAAACATGATGCTATGGTCATAACCACAGCTACATTTAATGGATAAATGTAGAGAGTAAACTAAAAATAAAATAGACTTTTGGTTCCTTCTGCTAATTTGTGGCAGGGGGATGGTTCGGAATAGTCCTGAGTCAAGCAGAACATAGAGTATAATTAAAGCAAGATGGTGACATAGGCTTTTATTGTATTCCAATTTGCAGCATGAAAATTTACATTTTGCTTAAATTCTTGATACTTTAAGGTTTAAAGAATAAAAATAAAGTTTTCTTCATGAGAAACCTGCTTTTCCTCATTTCCACTTTAAAAAAAGCTGGTCGATCACTAAGCTAAGCTCATTTGAGTGATGATAGAGTCAAAATTATGACTGCCTGATTTTACCCTTCACTGCACTTGTCACAAAAATTAAGTTAAAGATCATGCTTATGAATATAATGCATGAACTGCTACATGGCATTCTGAAAGATAAAATGTCCCTTCTATCCAGCCACTCACAAAACAGCAAGTCACATGATACTTTAATATGCAGAGAAAATAAGAAGACAGAGAAGAAATTCTGTGCCTCAGGTAATATGAAGTTCATTCCACCAATGATTGATGTATTCAGAAAAATTCATCTTAGTAAAAACTAATAATAATAATAAGAATAATACCTATAATAGCAACATTAGATCCTTCAAACTTGTATAGTGCTTTCTAGTTTCTAAAATACTCCCACATATAATTTCATCTGACAAAAGAGATTGTTAATATTTTAAAGTACAGTACAGGGTTGCTTGCATTGAAAGGGCTCAGATTCCTGAAGAGTGAGCATCACACATGCAGATTTGCTGAATATTCTACGTAAAGGCAATTGTAGAGCAAGAGTCAAAGTTCTAGTGCTCTCTATAAAAATATGATGAAAAAATAGCATTTATTACCAAAAGCTACTGAAGGCTTTGAAATATATGCATAGAGGAAATGACTGTTTAAAACATGCTACTGAATTTTAAAGCATAAATTCTCTTTACTTTTTTAACAAAAATACATTTTCATTTTATAAATGTGAAAAGATTCTTGCCATATACTTTTTAATTACGCATACATTTTGGAAGTTGAATATTAAACTCTCCAAAATCTGCCCATTCCTCTTCTCCACTCCTCCTCCAATTTTCTCTACTCCTCAAAAATAACTCCTGAGATCATTTGATATATATCCTTGCAGACTATGTATTATAAATGTAGATATGCACACACATATATAGGTACATATATGTATATTTGTAGGTATGTATTATCTACCAATCATCTATGTATTTTCTCTCTCTAAATCTTGAATACATTGTTGAGTTGATGCTTTTATAAGAAAACTTCTTCGAAGCAAGAAATTATGGAGATTGAATCAAAATTTATAAGCAAACACTAACATCATTGCTTGCTTTGATGCATTTGTCAATCCCAGATGATCTTGACTCCAGAATCGTGGCTCTTAAACTTGAACACACATTTAAATACCTGGAAGGCTTTTAAAAATACAGATCACTGGGCTCCACCTCACTTTCTTATGCAGCAGATCTGGGATAGGGCCTTAGAACTGTTACTTCTGATCAGACACAGGAATACTCTTTGAGAACCACTAGCTGGAACCACAAGTTTGGGTTTGAATGAGTCATACGTATGAGGCATAAAGCAGCCACTGCTTTGGTCCTAAATAAAGTGGAAAATTTGCCTCAGTTTAGCATTGGTGGGAAAGGAAAAAGGAAGAAAAAAACATTTTTAGAGGATTTCTGATCTTATACACACACTAATATAGGTTTAAGGACAAGTAGCAAAGAAAACGAAACCAAAGAACAAATTTTGACCAATTTGTTTAAAGTATCCCTAAATTGGTTGTACTTTCAGGTATCTCAGAATACAAAAGGTAAATAAACCAACTTCCAAAAATTTCTACAAATAAAAATACAAAAAATACGACAATCAAAAAAGACAAAATATACAAAAACATAGCAATAAGTATATTTTTGTAGTAACAATAAACTATAGAATTTAACTTACAAAGATTGGAGACATTTAAATTTTAGATACAGGTTATTTTAAAATTATTTTATTTGTCAAATAAAAGTGGAATTTATATTTCAAAACTAATAAAATTTTAAAAATGAAAACTTTAATAATTAAAATGAGATAGAGAAGAGTTAAACACTATATTGAATAGAAAACTAGAAAATTAAATAAGAGACAAAAATTAATCAGAAAGCATAAAAGAGATACACACAAAAAAAATGCATGTAATTTGAGTCATGAACAGAGGCAGAAATAACATGAAATGGTGGAGATGTAATATTTGATAAGGAGATTGGTGAAATTTTTTAGAACTAATGAAGCAAAGCAAAACCTATTCAAGAAGCAAAGCAAAACCTAAGGCAGATAAAGAGAAACCCACACAGAGGCTCGTTATAGTAATACCTAGAACACCAAAGGAAATACAGCCAAAAGGAAAGACAGATAAAATTAAAAAGAAACAATATTTGGATTGAGATATTACTTTTTACCACTACAGAACTTATAAGACTGTGGGAAAGTATTTTTAAAATATTACAATAAAATAGCCATCAATCTCAAATTTTTACCCAGAAAAACTGCCTTAAAAAAAGAAAAGCAAAATAACATTTTCAGACACACAAAGCCTAAGGACCTTCTAGAGAATTTACTGCTTACAGATGAAGGAAAGAGTGTGACAAAAGCATGTTTTATCAAAAGTACTAAGTTTTCTATAAAATATTTTTTCAATTTTGTTTCGTAAGAATAAAACTGTTCTAAATGATTGGAAGTTGAAATTGATGAAACTTGATTTAACCATACTTCTTTCAAACAATTCTATCTATGATTTTGCTGGCTCCTGGATAGCATCCTAATTTATATAAGATGCTAAAAATTACTTGGGGATCTGAAATTCCTAAGCTTTTCATTATAGCAATAGTGTTTCAATGGGTCAATTCAAAGTATACTGTGGTTCATGTAATTCCAGTCAAAATAATGAAATTAAAACTATATATCTAAAAGTATGCAATATAAAAATGCAAGTAAATATATTTAGAAATTGATGTTTTTGTTTTGATGTTCAATACTTTAGCAAAATACTAAAGTAGTAATGCTTTCAGTCAAGACTACAGTGATTGCAACATTTCCTCCTTCAATAAAATTCATTATAGCCCTGGCCAGGTGGCTCAGTTGGTTGGAGTACTAACCAATACAAAAAAATATTGCAGGTTCAATCCTTAGTCAGGGCACATTCCTAGGTTTCAGGTTTGATCTCTAGTCAGTGGTAGGTATAGGAAGCAATCAATTGATGTTTCTCTCATTCTCTCTCTCTCTCTCTCTCTCTCTCTCTCACACACACACACACACATACACACACACACACACACACACACAAATCAATAATAAAAATATCCTAGGGAAAAAAAGTTCTGATTTTCAGAAAGAAGAAAGAGAAAAATATTGGAGAAGCTGTGTGGTTCTAGAAAAAAAAAGAAATTCTTACATTTACAAACTTCATGGACTTAGGTAAGTTAAACAACTATTTGCAGATTGTACTTAAAAACAAATCCTTGGAGGAGTTCCAGCAAGATGGTGGAGGAGTAAGTGGAGCTGCACCAATCTCCTCCCAGGTCGCAGCTGGAATTACTTTTTTGGGGAAAAGTCAGCTGGAATTACCAACAGAACACTAGCTGGAAAGAAGTCCAATAACCACAGACAAAACAGAAAAGGCCACTACATCACCATGTGACTGGTAGGAATTGCGAAAATGGAAGAGGGCTGGCTGGGCCCCCACTGGAGGCAGCAGCCAAAGGGACAGAGCCATGGGCTCCACCTGAGAAGGGCGGGACCTGGTCCTCCAGTTGGGTGTCCCAGCTACAGCAACACAGTGGAGAGCAGAGAAGCATCCAGCTGAGAAGGGCAAAAAGCTCTGGAATTTGCTGGTCTAAGAGCATTGGAGACAAAGAACTACTAGGGTGACCACAACAATGCATTGGAACCGCTATTAGCAGAGGGAGGGCAGAGTGGACTAGAGACACGTGGGGAGAGTTTGTGGTGGTGGCTTGGAGGAGAGAAAAGGGGAAGCAGCTGTGGAGATTCTGATGCTGACTCATTGCCCACATCCCAGGTGGACTGCACTGTGCCAAGTGGCTTTCCTAGGAGGGTCCTCATAGCCCTGCCCACTGGAAGCAACCTGCCCCACCCAGCGGTGCCTTAGCCTGGATCCTGATCACAATTCTTTGATTTACATCTAAATAAACCTCTCCTGCCCTGCCCTGTCTGAGCACAGATACGATAGTTGGCACCTGAAGAGGTGTTTCCCAGCAGCACTTGGGCCAGGTGGCTGATCGCGGATTCATTGCTTTGCAACTGGGTCAGTCCTTGCTCTGTGGAGCCTGGTCCTGGTGGCTGATTACAGAATCTCAGACTTGTGTCTGGGTCAGACAGTCAACCCCACAAAGTGGCAACTGAGTCTGGTGGCTGATTGTGAATTCATTAGTTCACAACTGAGTTGGTTTGTCCCACCCACTGGCCTCTGGGCCTGGCAGATGGTCACAGATTCACTAGATTAGTTGTACCTTGCTGTCTAGCCCAGCAGCTCCTGAGCCTGGTGACTGAACACAGATTCATTAGATTACAATTGGATCTTGCTGCCTAGCTCAGTGGCACCTGAGCCTGGCTGCTGATCACAGTATCATTGATTTACATCTGAATCTGTCCCACCAGGCTGCACCTGAGCTGGTGGCTGATCCATTGGATTACAATTGAACCTCTCTGTCTAGCCCAGCAGGGCCTGAGTTTGGTAGGTGATTTATTGATTTACAACTGAATCAGTCTGTCAACCCAAGCTGCACCTGAGCCTGGTGGTGGATCACAGATCAATAGAATTACAACTAAATCAATCCTTCCAGCCTAGCATTTCCTTAGCCTGGCAGCTTATCATGGTTTGAATGGATTACAAAAATGGGGAGAAAAAGAAACAAGTCCATCACCAAAAGGAAAGGAGGAATCCCCAGAAAGATCACTAAATGACACAGAGGCAAGAAAACTATCAGATATGGAATTCAAACTAATGATGATAGAGAAGCTCAATGAGCTTAGCCAGGTCAAAGAAAACTACAGACAACTCCAGGGGAACTATAAATAACTCCAGGGAAGCTACAAGGAACTTACTGAGAACTACACCAGCATTAAAAAGGACATAGAAACTATCAGTAAGAGGCAGGAGGAAATGAAGATACAATTTCTGAATTGAAGAATACAGTAGAAGGAATGAACAGTGGACTAGAGGAAGCAGAGAATCAGATCAGTAAGCTGGAAGACAATATAGAAAAATAATTCCAAGACAGTGCAACAGAATGAAAAAAGGTGGAACAATAATGAAGAGGTTTTTTTGTTTTTGTTTTTTTTTTTTAATTTTATTGTTGTTGTATTGCATCCTGAAGAGGTTTTAAGAGAGCTGCAGGACAACATGAAACACAATAATATCCCTATCATAGGGATACCAGAAGGAAAAGAGAAACAAGGAATGGAAAAGATGTTCAAAAAAGTAATGATAGGAAAATTCCCTAATATGATGAGTGAAAATATTACTCAAGTTCAGGAAGCACAGAGGGTCCCAATGAGGATGAATCCAAACAGACACACTCCAAGACACATTATAATTAAAATGGCAAATTTCAAAGACAAAAAGAGAATCCTAAAAGCATCAAGAGAGAAACAGCAAATAACATATAAGGGAGCTCTGATAAGTTTATCAAATGATTATTCAATACAAACAATACAAGACAAAAGGGAATGACAAAATATATTCCAAATAATGGGAGACAAAGGCCTACAACCAAGAATACTCTACCCAACAAGGCTCTCATTCAAAATGGAAGGAGAAATAAGGAGTTTTACAGATAATAGAAGACTAAAAGAATACATTTCTACTAAACCAGCATTGCAAGACATGCTAAAGGGTCTCCTTTAAAAAAAAACAAAAACAAAAAAGAAGAAACAGAGAAAGTCAAAGAGGCACAAAGTGGGAAAATGGCAATAAATAACTATCAACCAATAATAATCTTAAATGTAAATGGATTAAATGCACCAATCAAAAGACATAGGGTAGTGGAAGAAAACATGACCCACATATATGCTGTCTTCAAGAGACCCACCTCAGAACAAAAGGTGGAAACAAAAAGAAAGTGAAAGGATGGAAAAATATATATAAATCAAAAGAACATAAAAAAAAGGCTAGAGTAGCAATACTTATTTCAGACAAAATAGATTTTATGATGAAGGCCATAAAAAGAAGGATATTTCATCATACTTACGGGAATAATCTATCAAGAAGATATAACTCTTACAAACATATATGCATCCAACATAGGAGCTCCCAAATATATTAGGAAAATCTTGGAGGACTTCAAGAAGGATATAGATAGCAACACACCAATAACAGGGGATTTTAATACCCCATTATCAACAATGGACAGATCTTCCAAACAAAAACACACCATGGATATTGTGACATTGAAAAACACTCTAGAGGAAATTGACCTAACTGATATATACAGAACCTTTCACCCCAAAGAAGGAAAATACACATTCTTCTCAAATGCACATGGAACATTCTCAAAGATAGACCACAAAGTAGGTCACAAGACAAGCCTCCACAAATACAGGAAAATTGAAATCATACCAAGCATCTTCTCAGATCACAACCTAACCATAAAGCTGCAAGAACTAGAGGAGCAACAACAAACAAAGCCCAGAGCAAGTAGAAGGAAGGAAATCATCAAGATCAGAGCAGAACTAAATAACTCAGAGATTCAAACTACGATTTGAAGAATCAACCAGTCCAGGAGCTGGTTCCTTGAAAAAATAAACAAAATTGACAAATCTTTATCCAGACTCATCAAGAAAAAGAGAGAGAGGACCCAAATAAACAAAATCAGAACTGACAGAGAAGAAATCACAACTGATACTTCAGAAATACAAATGATTGTAAGAAATTATTAAAAACAACTATATGACAAGAAATATGACAACCTGGATGAAATGCACACATTTCTGGAAAGGTAATCTACCAAAACTGAACCCAGAAGAAACAGAAAGCCTGAATAGGCCAGTAACAACTAGTGAAATAGAAGAAGTAATTCAAAATCTCCCAAAACACAAGAGCCCTGGACCAGACAGCTACACAGATGAATTCTACCAAACATTTAAAAGAGAACTAACTCCTATCCTTTTCAACCTACTCAAGAAAATCCAAGAAGAGTGAAGACTTCCAAACTCCTTCTATTAGGTCAGTATTATTCTAATCCCAAAACCAGATCAAGACACAACTAAGAAAAAAAACTACAGGCCAATATCTTGATGAACATAGATACTGAGATTCTTAACAAAATATTGGCCAACCGGCTTCAGCAATATATTAAAAAGATCATGCACCATGATCAAGTGGGTTTCATCCCAGGGATGCAAGGATGGTACAACATTAGCAAATCAATAAATGTAATACACCACATCAACAAAATGAAAGACAAAAACCATATGATCATATCAATAGATGCTGAAAAAGCATTTGACAAAGTACAGCAACCATTTATGATAAAAACACTCAGCAAAATGGGAATAGAGGGAGCATACCTCAACATCATAAAGGCCATATATGAGAAACCTGAAGCCAACATCATACTCAATAAGCAAAAGCTAAAAGCTATCCCTGTAAGATCAGGAACAAGACAAGGCTGTCCACTTTTTCCACTTCTATTCAACATCGTTTTGGAAGTTCTAGCCATAGCTATCAGAGAAGAAAAAGGAATCAAAAGTTATCCAAATTGGAAAGGAGGAAGTCAAATGGTCATTATTTGCAGATGATATGAAAGTATACATACAAAGCCTGGTAGATTCCACCAAAAACTTACTCAACCTAATAAGCAAATTTAGCAAAATAGCTGAATATAAAATTAATATCCAGAAATAAAAAGCATTTTTGTATACCAATAATGAAACATCAGAGATAGAAGTGAGAAAACAAATCCAATTTACCATAGCAACAAGAAAAATAAAGTTCTTAGGAATAAACTTAACCAAGGAGGTAAGAGACTATACTCAGAAAACTACAGAACACTGAAGAAAGAAATTAAGGAAGATACAAAGAAATGGAAGCATATACCATGGTCATGGATGGGAAGAATTAACATCATTAAAATTTCCATATTACCCAAAGCAATCTATACATTCAATTCAATCCCAATTAAAATACCAACTATATACTTCACAGAGATTAAAAAAAAAAAAAAAAAATACTTCAGAGTTTGAATGAAAGCTCCTCAAGATGGCAGCGGCCCGGGACGAGGCACGAGGAAGATATGGAATATTATCTTGTAAAATGGGATGGCCAGATTCTCCAAATACTTGGGAATGTATGCAAAGTCTCAAGTGCCCATTACTACTTCAGCAATTCTCTAATGACAAGCATAATTATTTATCACAGGTAAATAAAGGCAAAGCAGTAACTCAAAACAATAACAAATCTTTGAAACCTGCCATTGCTGAATACATTGTAAAGAAAGCTAAACAAAGGATAGCTCTGCAGAGATGGCAAGATGAACTCAACAGAAGAAAAAATCATAAAGGAATTATTTTTGTTGAAAATACTGTTGATTTAGAGGGCCCACCTTCTGACTTCTACTACATTAATGAATACAAACCCACTCCTGGAATCAGCTTAGTAAACAAAGCTACCTTTGGTTGTTCGTGTACAGATTGCTTCTTGGAGAAATGCTGTCCTGCTGAAGCTGGAGTTCTTTTGGCTTATAATTAAAAACAACAAATTAAAATCCCACCTGGTACTCCCATTTATGAATGCAACTCAAGATGTCTGTGTGGACCCAACTGTCCCAATAGGATCGTACAAAAAGGCACCCAGAACTCACTTTGCATCTTTCGAACTAGCAATGGCTGTGGCTGGGGTGTAAAAACCCTTGTGAAGATTAAAAGAATGCGTTTTGTCATGGAATATGTTGGAGAGGTGATTACAAGTGAAGAAGCTGAGAGACGAGGGCAGTTATATGACAACAAAGGAATCACTTATCTCTTCGATCTGGACTATGAATCTGATGAATTCACAGTGGATGCAGCTCGATATGGAAATGTATCTCATTTTGTGAATCACAGTTGTGACCCAAATCTTCAGGTGTTCAATGTTTTCATTGATAACCTTGATACTCGTCTTCCCCGGATAGCATTATTTTCCACAAGAACCATAAATGATGGAGAAGAGCTCACATTTGATTATCAAATGAAAGGTTTTGGAGATATATCCTCAGATTCTATTGACTACAGTCCAGCCAAAAAGAGAGTCAGAACTGTGTGCAAATGTGCAGCTGTGACTTGCAGAGGTTACTTCAACTGAATTTTCAGGAGATAGAGCTGGAGATAATTTTAGTTTTGTTTTCCAATGTTAACATTTTAAAAATAAATATTTGGCACCCTTTTAACATTATCAAGATTATACTCAATGTTAATTTACAATTCCTGTTTCACATCATTGGCTTAAATGCATTAGTGATGCTTCTGAAGAGAGGAACATAGGGCCACCTAGACCAATTTGAAATATACCCAGGGAGTGGTTTGATAACCAACAAGCAAGAAAAATTAGTGTAGGGCAGCACATACGTACTTAAGAAGTCCATGAATAGAGCAATGCCCCTTCAGTGTTAAGTTAATAATATAATCACTAAGATCAAACATTCAACTTGCCAAACACCTTGAATTTAAAGATATAGTTAATCCAGTTAAGGCAAATATACAAAGTTCTATTTTTGTTATTGTGCTGTCATTCCTGTTTACCTATATCAAAACAGCCTGGTACTGGCATAAGAATAGACATATAGATCAATGGAACAGAATAGAGAGCCCAGAAATTAACCCAGGACTCTATGGTCAACTAATATTTGACAAAGGGGGAAGGAACATCAAATGGAGTCAAAACAGTCTCTTCAACAAATGGTGTTGGGAGAACTGGACAGCAACATGCAAAAAGATAAAACTAG
>PVIW01006528.1:0-15000 GCA_004026585.1 Noctilio leporinus
GGCTATTGTAAATAGTGCCACTATGAACATAGGTGTGCATAGGTTCTTATGAATTGGTGTCTCAGGCTTCTTTGGGTATAGTCCAAGTAGTGGAATTGCTGGATCAAAAGGCAGTTCCATTTTTAGTTTTTTAAGGAAACCCCATACTGTTTTCCACAGTGGCTGCACCAGCCTGCATTCCCACCAACAGTGTATGAGGTCCTTCCATTTTAAATGAGAGCCTTGCTCTATAGAATAGTCTTGGCTACAAGCCTTTGCTTTTCATTACTTGAAATAGTTTTTGCCATTCCTGTCTGGCTTGTAGTGTTTCTAGATTGCCTTATTAGACCTCCTGTGTATGTTACTAGCTGTTTCTCCTTTACCTTTAAAAATCTCTCTTTGTCTTTACACTTTACCATTTAAATATGATGTGTCTTGGAGTGAGCTTCTTTGGGTTCATCTTGATTGGGATTCCCTGTGTTTCCTGGACTTACATGACATTTTCTCTCAAGTTAAGGAAGCTTTCTGTCATTACTTTTTCAAACAGCTTTCCTATCTCTTGTTCCTCTTCTCTTTATGATACCCTATGATATGGATATTATTACATTTAATGTTGTCCTTAAATGTCTCTTAAAATCTCTTCATTATTTTTGAGACTTTTTTCATTTTGTTGCTCTGTCTGAGAATTTTTTTCTACATTGTCCTCCAGCTTTCTGGTTAGATCCTTTGCTTCATCTAGCCTGTTTTTAATTTTTCTACATGTTCATTTCACATATTGTATTTTTAATTTCCTCTTGGCTATTATTGATATTTTCTATGTCTACTTTCATGCTGCTGTAGTTCTCAGTAAGTTCCTTGTAGCTTCCCTAGAGTTCTTTGTATTCCTCACTGTGCTCATTAAGTATTCCTGTAGCCATTATTTTGAACTCAGTTTCTGATAATTTACTTGCCTCTATTTCATTTATCACTCTTTCAGAAATTCTCCCTGTTCTTTTGATTAGAGCTTATTTCATTTGTCTCCCCATTTTAAGTGACTCTTCTAGTTTGTTTCTGTTTCTTAGACTGATTTGCTTTGGCTCTCTTTCTTCATGGTATGAATTTCTGTGGTAGGAGACCTGTGTGATTCAGTGGTGCAGTCTCTTTGATCCCCTGACTTGACACTCTTGGAATGCCCTTTATGCCATTTATGTGGGCTCCTTGGTTGTAATTTGGTTTTTGTTGTTATTAGGTCATTCTTTGGTTGGCCCTTCCCACCTTCCCTCACTCCACCCATGAGGTTTTGTGTTTTCTTGTACATGTGCACTGTTCTCTCTTTCTGGATCCACCCCTGGTGATGTCAGATGGTGTTGCAGTCTGGCCCTAGGCAGTTTGTTCAAGACTATCAGCAATCTATAGTCTCCTTCAGCTGTTAATTAGTAAATCTGTAATCAGTAGTCCAACTTATGCATCACCATATGAGACAGAGCAATTCCTGTGGGTAGGCTATTGCTTCCTCTCAGGCTGATGCCACTTGGTAGGGAGTACTTTGCCTGAGCAATATGACTCCTATAGTATGGAGAATGACTCAGCACAGGGATTCTGGTGGCTGTTTCCTCAGGTCTCATACCAAATCCACCATCCCCATACTTTCCTCAAGCATCTTTAGTCCATTCTGCCCTCCTCTTTTCCAGAGGAATGGTGAGTGGCTGAAAACAAATTTTTATGCACTGGCTCATTAAGAGGTTCTTTGTGTCTCCATCCTTCTTTATTTAGCAGATAGAAACACCACCACTTTTCATAGCTAGGTGTCATTTGGGTTCATTTCCAACTCTGGTATTATAGGTTGAGGAACCCTTCTTGGGGTTTAGACCCCACACTTCTCAGGGGAAACCCCTAGCCACTAACATTTCCCTCTGATACTTCAGCTGCCACTTTTGGGAGCCCCGCCAGCCATCTCATAGCTTTTTCCCACTTTCTATCAATTATTTTGTGGTGAAATGGTTTCTTCCGTCTGTCCATCATTGTAAGGCTTCACTCCAGTTGTTGTTCAGTTGGTTGTTCTAGATTATTTCTTTATAACTTAGTTGTAATTTCATACTGATCCTGAGAGGAGGTTAGTATAGCTTCCACTTACTCCTCCACCATCTTGGATCTATCCTCAATAGTTATTTAAAATGCACATGGAATAAATGCTCCTATCAAAAGACTTAGGTGGTTAAATGGATAATAGCACAATGCTTATATTTGCTCCTTATGAAAAATCTACATACCTCAGTACTCATCGCTTAACTTGTCAAACATTTTACTCATTTCACTTTGATGAGAAAAAACATGACTCACCACTCCCTATCTGCTCAGGGCTTGTCACATTTGTTAGAACTTGTATGAGTCCTGATGTCACCCCACAAAAGAGAAAATGCTTCATTGTTTGGGGCTCATTGATTTGGCACTTATCATGAATTTTGGGACAAATTAATGACAAGTACTAAGGTACAACTCTACTTTAGATCAAAATACCCACAGAGGCTTAGAGTAAACGAATCAAAAATATATTTCACAGAAATGAAAGTTTAAAAACTGGGGTAGCAATACATATATGAGATCAAAGAGACTGTAAATAAGGACTATAAAAAGAGAAAAAATGGCCATTTCATAGTGTTCATAAGATCAATAAAAAAAAATAATATAACTCATAAACATCTATACATTCCATGTAAGATCCTGTAAATATATAAAACAAATATTGACAAATATAAAGGAATAATATTAGCAGTAGTAAAATAATAGTAGGGGGCATTATCACCCCATTGACATAAAAATAAATTATCTAAACAAAAAATAAATGAGAAAACAGTCATCTTAAATGACAGATTAGACCATAAGAGTTGATATATATAGGAAAACTCAACCCCCAAAATTGAAATATGTATTATTTTCAAGTGCAAATGGGACATAGGCCTCATTTTAAGCCACAAACAAGCCTTGCTAAATTTTTTAAAATTACAACATATCAAGCATTCTTTTTAATTATAATAGTATGAAACTAAAAATTATAACAAGAAGAAAATTGAAAAACACAAACACATTGAAGCAAAATAATATGGTACTAAATAAATGGGTGAAAAATAATGTCAAATAGTAAATCAAAAACTAACTTAAAACAAATTAAAAAAATAATAATCTATGGGACACAATCAAAGCAGTTCTAAGAAGGAAATTTATACTACTCAAGAAAGAAGAAAAAAATCAAATAAACAGTGTACCTTTCACCTAAAAGCATAGAGAAAAATAAACAAACAAAATCTTAAGTAGAAGAATGGAAAAATATAGATTAGAGTGGATATAAATGAAATAAGGATTAAAATAAAATAGAAAAGATAAATAGAACCATGAAATGTTAAAAAAAAAAATAATTCAATAAACTTTTAGCCAGACCCACAAAAGAAAAAGAGAGAGGGTCCAAATAAATAAATTTATACATGAATGATAGCTGACACCACAGAAATACAAAGCCTCATAAAAATGTGCAATGGGAAAAAATAAAAATAATGTACCATTAAATTATATATCCACAAATTGGACAACTTTGAAGAGATGAATAAATTCCTAGAAACATACAATCATCTAAGATTGAATCAGGAAGACATAAAAAACCTATTCAGACAGGTGTTTATTTATAAAATCAAGTCAGTAAGCAAAACTCTCTACAAACAATAGTCCTGGGTCAGATGACTTTATAAGTGAATAGTACTAAACATTCAAAGAATATTTAAAACCTACTCTCTCCAAAATGTTCCAAAAAATTGAAGAGAAGGGAAAGCTCTCAAATTCACTTATGAGGCCAGCATTATCCTGATCCAAAAACCAGGCAAAGACACTACAAAATATTTTTAGGCTGATATCTTTTTATGAACATTGATGCAAATATTCTCAACAATATATTAGCAAACTGAATTCAGTAATAAATTAAAAGCATCACACATGATTATTAAGTGAAATTAATTCCTGAAGTGCAATGTAGGTTATAAATCTATAAATTAATTAGCATAATATACCTTATAAATAAAATGGATTATAAAATCATATGCTCATATCAGTAGATTCAGATAAAGAAGTTCACAGAATTCTACATCCATTTATGATAAAAAAACTTTCAGAAAAATGAGAATAAAGGGAACATACCTCAACATATCCAGCCATGAAATATGAAAAATAAGGCACTTATTAAAGAAGATGCAATATGCAAGAAACATTGTATATAGGAAAATGACACCTTAGTCTCTTTTAAAGTAGTCAGGCAACTTGGAATCTCACATAGTTCTTTCAATCTCTATCAGGTGGCCCACTATATTTTCCTGATGGTCTGAGATCTCTTCTCTTTCAAAGATGATTTTATATTTGGGAAAAGACAGAAGTCACAGGGTGCCAAATCTGGGCTGTAGTGGGGCTTAGTTACCTGGGTGATTTGATGTTTCACAAAAAAATCTCCATGAGACTTGATGCATGAGTAAGCCCATTGTTGTGATGAACTACCAATCACCAGTTGACCAAAGCTGAGGTCTTCTGAATCATCCAAATAGTTGCTGCAGAGGAATATGTTTAAATTGAATGCAAAATCTGAGGCAGATTCATTGCTTTACTTGCTTGTCATTTTGCATGTGATGGCTACACAGTACACATGCCAGTCAATGGCTTCTACCATCACCTCTGACTAGTACAGTGAAGTTGTCATTGTTCACACGTGCACATTTCTGTCTATTCTCCTTGGCTTCCAGGTTACATTGATATTGCACAAACTATTCTCATTATATTGACAAAGGTTGGACTTTTTCTGGACAGGCATTGTATGACAAACTAAAAGCTAATATCACACTCAGTGGATGATATTTAATGATCTTTAAGATCATTAAAAAAGGCAAAGATGTCCACTTTTACCACTTTTATTCAACAGAGTATTAGATGTCCTAGCCATAGGAAAGAAGAAAATGACACAAAAGCCATCTAAATTAGAAGGAAAGAAATAAAATAAAACTGTCATTATTTGCAGGTGGCATAATGCTCTTTATAGAAAACCATAAAAATTCTACCCCAAAACTTTCAGAACTGATACATGAATTCAGTAAAGTAGTAGGGTAAAAAATTAATATGTAGAAATCATTGCAATTTTATATACCAATAACAAGTTTTCAAAAAGAAAAAAAAAATATGAGAAAACAAACTCATTTGCATTTGTATCAAAAAATAAAATACCTATCAATAAATTTAACCAATATATAAAACATTCAAGAAAGAAATTGAAGGAGACACAAATAAAAAGATATACCATGCTCATGGATAAGAACTAACATTGTTAAAATATATATGCTACCCATAATTATCAACTATCTATAGGTTCAGTGCAATTCCTTTTAAAACACCAATAGTATTTTTCACAGAACTAGAACATTATCCTAAAATGTATATAGAACCACAAAAGACTCAGGATAACCAAACACTCTTGAGAAAGAAGAACAAAGTTGGAGGTATCATTCTAACTGATATAAAACTACTATAGTAATCATAACAGCATAGTACTAGCATTAAAATAGACACATAGATCAATGGAACAAAATAGAGAGCCCAGAAATTAATCCACACTTATTTGGCCATTTAATCCATGACAAAGAACTAAAGAACATACAGTGGAGGAAAAGTAGTATTTTCAATATGTAGTATTGGGAAAACTAGGAAAGTATATGTAAAAATGTGAAACTGGAACATTTCCTTACATCATATACAAAATAAACTCAAAATGGATTAGAGATGTAAATGTACAACCTGAGCCCATAAAGTTCCTAGAAGAAAAGATAGGCAATAATCTCTTTAATTTTCTTTTTGGATATGTCTCCTAGAGCAATGACTAGAAAAGCTAAAATACATAAAAGTACAAAGCTTCTATACAACAATGGAAACCATGACAAAATCTACTGAATAGGGGAATGTACTTGTAGATTATATATCCAATAAAGGATTGATTTCCAAATATATATATATATATATATATATATATATATATATATATATATGAGTTCATATATATATATATGAAGAACTCATGGGATACGGGTTAGGTAGATGGGTGAAAAATGAAAAAAGGATGAAGACTTACAAATTACTAGTTATCCAGTTATTAAAATAGTCATTTGGGTGTGAAGTACATCATAGAGAATATAGTCAATAATACAGTATTGTAATAATTATGTATGGTACCAGATGGGTACTAGACATCAGGGTGGTCAGTTTGTAAGGCATATAAATGCCCTCAAGGAGGAACAGCACAGATAGAAAAACTGGCGCATTTACAAATTTACATACAATATACCACAGTGGTGTTCAGGAAGAAAATAAATAATACTTACACTCAGTCATAAATGATATGTAGGAGATAGCCTACCAAAGAAAGTTGAGGCTGTTGTACCAGATATAAGGGCAGAGTACACATAATAAAAACATGTTGGCACAGTAAGATACAAACAGAGAACTTCCATGCAGATTTATGAAAATAAAACTACATATAGTTTTATATTTCTGGATTAGTCTATAGGGAGTGGTAAGTCTGGGCCAGGTCATAAAGGGCTTGCTTTACATGCTTTGCAAGAGAAAGGTGCTTAAAAATAAGTAGAGATAATTGGAAAGGGGAACTTAGACTATGGTCAGCACTAAATTTGGGCCCTAGGGGAAGTTTATCAAAGGGGGTTGGTGTGTGAGGGAAAGTTCTGAATAGTATCTATGTAAAACCACCATGGAGTAAGGCTTTTTATCTGAAAACTCATTGTTATTCAGTCAAATGGGACCTTAGAGACTTAAGGATTTGAAATGATGAGCAGATCTAAACATTCTCATTAAGATCTTTTTATTTTGGTGAATAAGTTGGGTTCCATTCCTCAAGGGAATTTGGAGTTGTGTTGGGACACCTTGCTCCCTGATTTTGAAGAGGTGCTCTGAAGTGGTAGAAACATTATTCTTCATCACCCAAGCCCTGTGGAATAGAGCGAGAGATGTAATGAATCAGAATACTGACTTTATACTTTTTGAAATAAATTCATAAAGTGTGTTTCTGTGAATACACAATAACAGAGAGATCCCTGCTATAACAAAAATACCAGAGACTGGGCGGTTTAAATAGCAAATATTTATTTCTCACAGTTTTTAAGGTTGATAAATTCAAAATCAAAACAGTGGCAAATTCCGTGTCTGATAAGGTCCCATTCCTGGTTCCTAGATAGCTATCTTCTCATTATGTCTTTGAACAATGGAAGGAATACAGGTAAAGTTGTTCTCTGCAGTCCTTTTCATAAGGGTACTGATGTTCACAAAAGCACTCCTGACCTAGTCAATTCCTGAGAGACTCACCATTACATTAGGGTTTATGTTTCAATATATGAAGTTGGGGAGACACAAACATTCAGTCTGTAGCAGTGCTGCTTTTAAGAAGAGTGTATGAATAAGAATTTGACATATTTGCTCATTGTTTTCCTTCTTCAATGATTATCCTCAATCAAGCTTTCTGGGGAGACTTGTCAGAAACAAAAATGGGGGTGAAAGCAGAGAAAAAAATGAAAAATTCTTATTGTGAAATTCAAAAAGCACTCCATCTATAAGACAGAAATAGTTTATGGGGTAAGTGATCTGGAAGAAATGGTTTTTTAAATTCATACCATAAAATACAAAAAATACTGTAGAAGCTCAAAGGTGGATTAAGAGGTCTGACTGTGAATTTGTGAGTTTTATGGGTGCTGTGTTTAATTTTCCAGCCCATCCTTTGGGAATAATAACAAGAAGGAAATCCTTTATCCTGAAGAGCACAGAATAGACTAGATCAGTACCTGACATTTATCAGGATTTCTGGCTAAAGTTCCTCTTAATAGAGTTGGTTGAGACTTATGAATGAATTAGGTTAGAAGAATGCCATGCTTTTGACTATATGTGTTCTATAGACTCATACAGACTTGGAAACTCAGCCAAATTTTCCAGGAGGGCCTATAAGGGCCAACTGAAGTCCAGTGAATTCAGAAGAGACTGGTTAGTAAGACAAGGTGAACCCATCCCTGGCTGGTGGCTCAGTGGATAGGAGCCAGCCTGAGAACCCAAAGATTGCTGGTTCGATTCTCCAGTCAGGACACATAACCAGGTTGCAAGCCAGGTCTCCAGCCAGGTCCTTAGCTGGAGGCAGGTAAAAGGCAACCAGACATTGATGTTTCTCTCCCTTCTTTCCCCTCTCCCTGCCCTTCTCTTTAAATATAATTAATAAAATCTTAAAAAAAAAAAAAAAAAAGACAAGGAGAACCCAAACAGAGATTTGCTTGACCTTTATGATCTTGGATACATCTGTGAATTCATACTGGACAGATTCTGATAGAAAATGCATATACCGATGAATCTGTCAACCCTGGTAAGTTTTGGAATGGAAATGAGTCTCACTTAAAAGTTCAGTTGACATGAGAGCACTTCATGATATATCAAAACAGGACTGACAGAGATCAAGGCCAAACAATAGAGTTCTTTCCTACACATACTAATGCCTTGTGCAATTTAGCATGTTTGGCTCCAATAGGTGGATGGATAAGCAAAGCAAGTCTTAAAGATTTAAAATACATCAACACACTGATGACTTTTTCCTTCCTGACTCTATCATGAACTTTCTCCTGATCTCCAGATAAGGAATGTTTTTCACTATAATAAGAGTTAGTTGCAAAATTTGTATGGCCCAGTTAAAAATGTAATACAAAATGCTATTAGGTATTAAAGCATAAAGCTTTTTGCCCTGGATAGTGTAGCTTAATGGATTGAGCACCAGTCTGTGAACCAAAAGATTTCCTGTTAGATTCCCAGTCAGGGCACATGCTTAGGTTGTGGTCAAGGTCCCTGTTTGGGGCATGAAAGAGGGAATAGATCAACATTTCTCTCCTTCTCTTTCTCCTACCCATTCTCTTCTTTCTAAAACAACAACAACAAAAATGAATACAATCTTCAATTTTTTTTCCTTTCTTTTATGCTCTCTTTCAACTTATGGCATTACTTGTAATTTGTTATTTAATACTGTGATTCTCCAAACATGAGAAAATAATAAGCAAGCATAGCACATCACAGGGCCAGAAGAAACGGCAGCAGCAAAACCTACGGTAGTACCTGAGCTGGAGATAGGATAGTCAAGCTAGGCCTCTCCTCCTTCCTGGGTGTAAAATGGCCTGGGGAAAACTTGGGATGGGCATGTGCAGTGTGGTAGAGTTCCTCAAAGGTCACTGGTTGGGTAGAAAGGAGAAAACTGGGCAGGACTTGGGGTACCTGCTAAGAAACCATCCTAGGTAATCAGAGTTTCACCAGGAGGTATAACCATGTTTGATTTGAGGCTCTAATGTCTCACTGAACTTCACTTAAAAATACAAAATCAAAGATAAATTTATTGAAATTTCAAGATGTCCAACACAGAACCTCAGTGAAGCCCCTCTGGGCATGGTGAACTGTGCAGCTGCACTGACCTCATACCATTGAAACTGGCTCTGATGGCACTCCTAACCCTGTTACTCCCCCAGTCTTCCTTAAATCAATAAATAACACACAGATTTCTAGTTATTTAGTCTTCATACATAATTATGATTCTAAATTACTTTACTAACAACCCATATCAATTTTATTAAGGAACTATATTTAGAATAAAATCCTTCCAACCATCGCTTGGATTATTATCACAATAGGGTCTTAATCATTTTTTTCTGCTTTCATTTTTGCCCAACTAGATTGGTCCTCCACAAAACAACCTGATAATCTTTTAAAATTATAGAGGTCACTTCAATTTTCTTCTCAAAATCTTCCAATGTCTTTACATCACACTTAAATATAAAAATCTTATCATAGATTGATCCCTGCCTATTTCACATTTTATCTCATATTCCTTAGGATTGAGATATTTTACACTTAATCTTCTATAACCTTGAAAAGTTCTTCCCAGCATTTTTTTCTTAGATGTCACCTCCTTGGAAAGATGTTCTCTGACCATCCTATTGAGAGGCTACACTGTACATCTGATTAATTGTCTAGAAATTGAAGGGTTCCACACCCTTTTCTCAGATTTGCTAATCTGCTAGAATAGTTCACAGACCAACATTTCATTTGTGTTTATTGTTTTATTATAAGAATACAAATGAATAGCCAGATGAAGAGGTACATAGGCAGAGTCAGAAGGATCCCAAACATAGGAGCTATGTCTCCATAAAGTTGGGGCATGCTTCCCTATTCCATGAAATTTCAGAACTAGCTCAAAAAAATGGTTCTATCCTGTTTAACAAGATACTGAGTAGCTTTTCAGAAACAAGAGACCCAAACTCCCAAGTCATGCAGCTGAAGCATGCACAGACCAGAAAATTTACCTCCAGCTGCACCCAGATTCAAAGTCTGCCTCCCACCTGCACCCATATATGGAACCGAAGGACTGGGGCATAAACATGAACACTTAGAATTTCCTCTATCAAAAAAGGCAAAGTGCCAAGATTTTTTAATTCAACTTGTTCCACCAGCATTTTTACCTACATATTCCCAATAACCCATTAAAGACTCTCAACCTATCCATCAAGAAAGATGGATTTGAGGAACCATCAGGGTCTCTCATCTTCTAAGTTGGTATCTTCTCAATAAATAAACCTTTCCTTGCTCTGAATGTTCACATTCTTAGTTTTGGCCCTTTGAAGAGTCAAACACACTTTAGTTTGGTAACATAAACATGTCGATATTTTCACTTATGTGGATGCTTTTTGAGCTACTTTATCCAAGAGTTTTTGTGAAGCTCAACCTCTAGCTCCCTATTTTCTTCCTGAAGGTTGGTGGGTGAGGCAGAAAGTTGCAAATCTAATCAACTGTTCTTTCTTGTGACCTTACTAGTCTGATCCTGGGGCTACTTAGGGGCCCTATCCTGTCACCTCATTACTATGAACTAAGGTGTGATTAAAGGTGCTCATGGTGAACAATAAAACAATTCTTGTCACTCAGGAAATTCCAAGGACTTTAAAATCTTTGTGCCAAGAATGGGGAACAAAAACCAAATATATTTTTGAATTATACTACATCTACCTGAAATTAGAAACTTCCATTATTCTCTTTCTCCTAGGCTTTATATTTTTCTCCTCATACTTAGCACATTTTTATTAATAATTTTTGTGTATATGTTTATTTTCTGAATCCTCTGCTGGAGAAACAAACTTTCTTTTACCTTTAAGGTTCTTCTGACTGGTCTAATAATCAAATAGACATGAGACAGATTAGCAAGAGACAATAACCAAATTGAATCCATACTTATGTATTGGAACCTTGCATGTATGTGTCAGAGACCCCACGTGACAGACAGGTTTTGAGATAGAAAATATGATTAAGGTATATAAGACATTCTGAACTAGGGATGAGGTAATACACCATGAAACCTTCAAGGGGTCATCACATGATAAGAAAAGCAAATGTTCAGTAAATAATAGTTTACCCTGACACACAGGTAGTTTATAAAGGTTATGACTGATAATCTCTTAAGTGCAAGGTCTCTAATTTAAATTCTTCTAGGTAGTTAGCAGTGGAAGAAACAGTTTCTCCTGAGTTGGTGTTACCAATAGCCTGATCAGACCACTGGGAGCTGGGAGCAGGTGGAGGACAAAGAGCAGGCGGGTCCACAGGAAGAACTGACAGAGGTAGTGGGTGGAGCCACAGCTCTTGCGAATGCCTGGGGAATGCTACAGAGCATCCTGCTCCTGGTGGTAGATCACCCCTCCCTGGGCAAGATGGCAGCAGAAAGTATTGCACGGAACAAGAGCAAGGCTAGTGAAATAATTGTTTAGTGGGGGAAGCTCCTCCTACCACCTTCTGGTACCTGACTGGGGGTGGAACCAGGAGTAGGCAGGCACCTGGTGGTCAGAATAGCTGCAGGGGCAAGTGTTAGATTGAAGAAGCCTGTCAGTGTGGCCTGCAGAAAAGAAGGGATTGGCGCTGCGTGGAAATTACTTGGGCATTTTGAGGAAGTACCTAGCCATGTCCACCTCAAAACTGATAGAAACCGAAGGAGACAAAGAAAGAACTTGGGCTCATGGCTGCTGCTTGGGACCTGCACTTGATTGGTGTATTGGCTTGTCCTCTCCCTGGATCACACGACTCCATGTCCTCCAACGGGGAGCCTCTCCCTTGTCGACCTGGTGGAGCCTTGCCAGTGCCTTCATGGGTTCCACTGCCCCGGAGCGCAGCACCTTGCCGCTGGAAGCCACGTGGCCCATGGTTGCACAGGCACCTCAAGAAGCATGCAGGAGGGAACCCGGAGCCATATGACAGTTCACTTAGCTGCCTCAGACTACAGAGGATAGTACTCAAAACTTTAAAATGGAGCAGGAATTCTGGGTACTGCCTTTGGTTTTAGTGTTGCTGGGAATAGTGGGTTTTGCCTGTGTTTTGTGGAAGAGATGAGTCTGATGAGCCTGGAGACTGAGAGTCCCCCTCTTTGGCAAACATTCGAGTTGGGGCACGTCCACTCAGGATTGGAGCAGACGGAAGAAAATGTGCGAACGGTAGGGATATCTGACATACCTTTATTGCTCCTGTTAGGGTGATCCAGGAAAGCAGAAAGCGCCTACCACTTATATACTCTGAGAACAAGGCCGGCTATGTGCCAAGATATGATGATGTCACTTGTTGCTTGACAAGGTTACCGCGCATGTGCAGTTCACGTAAGCATTTTGCTGAATCATTCCTGCCGGTATATCTCGGGTGAGGGGGCCTGACTGACTCCACTTTCCACCCCCCCACACACACACCCTCCCAGATCAATGAACATTTGAATAAAAAACTCTTTCCTTTCTCACCAGCCTCTGACATTTGATGATGTCAGGTGGCCAAAGCCCACTTGGGTTTGGTAACCGAGCTCAAATCAACCTGGAAATGCACATTTAAATGCAGAATTCCCTAATTTTTGAAATGTTGGCAGTAAACTGCATGATATGTTCAAAACAATTCAGGTTAAAACAAAACATGTCCATAAGCTGATTCTGATCCCTGAGCTAACAGTGTGCTGCCTTACTTCTGTATGATCAACAGGAACCCTCCTTTGTAAATCACTCTAACAAAATTTTATAAGCACATACTGCATGGCTGCCAGTGAGTTATGTTCTGGGCATTAGGAGAGAACGTATAACATTTTTTAAAGACTTTTATTTATTATTTTTAGAGAGAGGGGAAGGGAAAGAGGAAGAGAGGGAGAGAAACATCAATATATGGTTGCCTTTCACCTGCCTCCAGCTATAGACCTGGCTGGAGCTGTGGTTTGCAACCTTGTTACCTCCCCTGGCTGAGGAATCAGAGCCAGCGACCTCTGGGTCCTCAGGCCAGCACCTGTACCACCAGCCAGGGCTGAGAATGTATAGCATTTTAATTCATCAGCCAAAATCTGTATTTTGTGGCATAATATTTCTTGGAGCTAAATCATACATTATTCCATGAAATAACTATGCATTGGTATACAGAAATTCCTTTAAAACAATATATCTTTATTTACTCATAAAAGAGTATGTAAGGAGTACCTATTTATTGATCAAGTCTTCTGTGAGGCACTATAGGGATAATGAAGTTAAATCAGATTCTCTCACTTTAAGGAACTTGTCATCAAGAGCTGACTCATTAAAAGTTTAACAAAGACTATTGAACTTCAGTGAAAACAAGTCACTTCTTTTGAGAAGAGTTGAGTCTTCACTGGAAGATTTGAAATACAGTTGGACCTTAAAGGATGGATAGTAAATACGCCATCTTCTTTCTTACATTTTTTTCCCTGTGTATAACTTGGCAGTTGTCTCTAGGCTCTAGGTTTATAAGCTACATAATTGTGTAGCTTATTAGTGAATTAATTTTTAAAGGATGTGATAACAATGAAAAAGGAATAACTGACCAAAGAAATTAATCTTAATTCAATTTTCCTTATACAGTTTTAGGATAGATGGAAAATATAGTGTATTGCCCTAGTATTTGAATAAAAATAAAGTTAGAATAAGTGCTAGTGCAATGAGAAATGTTAAATGTGATGGGCAAGCCAGCTGAACAAACAACCTGGAAATTTGTTTTATGAAACTCACCTTACAGAATTTCACCCAATAAAACACATGGGCATGGCAGGATTAATTTTTCCTGTGTCTATGTATCTTCACAAAAGACCCTTTTAAATCATATTCTGGGTGCACATTTGGTCCATTTGAACACAATTTATGAACACTGGCTTTCTTATTTGAATTTTACCTTTTGACAAAATGGGCAAGAATCCAAGTAAGGCAGCATGGTTAACTGTTATTCTAATACACAGAGACCTGACTCTTAATGCAAAACAACTCAAATTCACCAGAACACACCTTACTCTGAAATTGTACCCTTTTATTTTATTTGATTGTCCTCAGGGTAAGTCCATATTCTTTCAAATTTACTTCAAATTTACTTGTGAACACAATTCAAAGGAAATACAAGCTATCTTATAGTAACTATAACAAAAATTCTAAATCATCTTAATCATAAAAAATAATAAAGCAAGAGTTAGAAAAACCATAATTTTAACCTGTAGATTCCTAATTTTATAAGATTACCTCCAGAAGCTTGTGCTCTACCACTTTTTCCATCTCAGACATAGATTGGCCAGAAATGAAGGAATGTAGGGCAAAATGCATTAACTGCTTTGTCAAATGGATTTTTTTCTCTTTTATTTTTTCCAATAAACTTCAGGGTATTTGTGACCAGCGTTAAAAAAAAATCTTTTGTTATCATAGTCTGCAAATTTTGCCCATTGAGGCACTAATCAGCACCTCTAAATTCATTGCCATTTGAACAGTTTAGTCAACAGCACTACTATTTCCAATATCATGATAGTTTTCTCCTGAAAGACTTTTGAATGTGCAGTTCCAAAGGCTGATTGGACAGTGTTTGTGCTATTTCCTGCTTTCTAGTTAATCTGCATTTTTGTCCTTTAAATGTGTTTTTCTGTTACTCTTATTATTGGATTTGTCT
>PVIW01006528.1:20000-85838 GCA_004026585.1 Noctilio leporinus
ACCTTCTTACAACACGCACAAGGATAAATTCAAAATGGATTAAAGACTTAAATGTCAGCCCTGAAACCATAAAAATCATAGTAGAAAACATAGGCAAAAAAAAAAAAAAAAAACTCGGACATTGCTCATATCAATCTTTTATTGAATATATCTTCCCAGATAATGGAAACAAAAGAAATAAACAAATGAGACTACATCAAACTAAAAAGTTTTTGCATAGCAATGGATCAACAAAATAAAAAGACAACCTACAGAAAGGGAGATCACATTCTCTAATACACATGTTAACAGTTAATATCCAAAATTTATAAAGAAGTTACAAAATGCAACACCAAAAAATAAAATCCAATTAAAATATGGGAACATGACCTACCTGAACACTTGTCCAAAGGTGACATACAGATGGCTAATAGATATATAAAAGATGCCCAATGTCACTAATTATTAGAGAAATGTAAATTAAAACCACAATCAGATATCACATCCCACCTGTCAGAATAGCTGTTATCAATAAGTAAACAAATAACAAATGTTGGTGAGGATGTGTAGAATTGGGAATACTTGCTCACTTTTGGTAAGAATGCTGACTTGTGCATCCACTTTGGGAATAGTATGGAGGTAAATCAAATAATTAAAAATGGATCTGCTTTTTGGTTCAGTGATTTCACTTCTGGGAATATATCTGAAGGAACTCAAAACACTACTTTGAAAGAACATAAGCACCCCTATGCTCACTGCAGGTTTATTTACAATCTCCAAGATATGGAAGTAGCTCAAGTGTCCATCAGTAGATGAGTGGCTATAACAACTACGGGACATTTACACAAAGGAATAAAGGAATACTACTCAGCGGTAAAAAGAAAGGAAGAAAGAAAGAAAGAAAGAAAGAAAGAAAGAAAGAAAGAAAGAAAGAAAGAAAGAAAGAAAGATTTACCTTTTATGACAGCAT
The DNA here is from genome assembly GCA_004026585.1 of Noctilio leporinus. Taxonomy (NCBI): domain Eukaryota; kingdom Metazoa; phylum Chordata; class Mammalia; order Chiroptera; family Noctilionidae; genus Noctilio; species Noctilio leporinus. The sequence continues at coordinate 20,950 of PVIW01006528.1, forward strand.
GGATGGATCCAGAGAACATTATGCTAAGTGATATAAGCCAGTTAGAAGAATACAAATACCACATGATTTCACTTATAGATGGAATCTAATGAACAAACTGAATGAACAGCAAAATAAAGAAAATCTCATAGATAGAGAGTTTGCTGACAGTTCTCCATAGTGGTGGCCTGTTAGGATGGAGGAGGGATTGAGGAAAATTACAAAAACTAAAAAAAAAAATCCTCCAAAACAAAAACCAACAAAACAAAATAGGCTATAACAAGAAATAAAGAAAGACATAGTTATTTCACTTTTGGGTTTTATCTGAAGAAACCTAAGACTCTAAAGTGAAACATATATACAGCAATATATGCATTGCAGCATTATATACAATCTCTAACATATGGAAGCAACCTAAGTATCCATCAAGAAAGGAATGGATATAAAAGAAATGGCACATATATACAATAGAATGAAATACTGCTATCTGCAACAACATGGATAGATCTTGAGGGTATTATGCTAAGTGAAATAAATCAGATGAAGAAAGATAAATGCCAGATGATTTCACTTATATGTTGACACTGTAAAACAAAATAAGTGAACAGGCAGAACAGACACAGACTCAGATAGAGGACATTTTGACAGTTGTCAAATGGGAGGGGGTTAAGGGTATGGGTGAGAAACAGGAAATGATTAAGAAGTACAAATTGGTAGTTAAAGGACAGTCATAGGGGTGTAAAGTATTGCATAGGTTATATAGTCAGTAATATTGTAATAATTGTATATTGTGTCATATGGGTACTAGAATTATCAAGGTGTTCACTTCTTAAATTATAGAAATGTCAATCACTGTATTGTACATTTGAAACTAACATAACATTATATTATAATGTAATTAAAAATAAGATATTTAAAAAGAAAGGAATTGTGTATGAAAAGGAATAAATAAGATGATATATATTTTTTAAAAACACAGAAATGTATTTCTTACAGTTTGAGAGGCTGGAAGTTCAAGAGCAAGGGGCCAGCAGGGTTGGTTTCTAGTAAGACCTTTCATCTTGTTTTTTTAAGGGCTGCTTCCTCAGTGTCCCTTACCTGTCTTTCCTCTGTGTGTACTCCTAATATGTCTTCCTCTTCTTATATGGACATTAGTCATACTGAGTTTGAGGCCCACCTTATGACCCCTTTTAACTTTAATTGCCACTTTAAAAGCTTTATCCCCAATGACAATTTTATTGGGGATTAGGGCTTCATATAGATTTTGAGGGGACACAGTTCAGTCCATAATGGTATTCATTTATAGTCTTTTCCAAAGTCTATGGTAATACTTGCATTTTCTATTGTAAGATAATCTGAAGGATTCTTAATTGACCCTACATTTTACATAGCACCACACTGGTTCAGTACATCAAGGGCATCAAATTAATTAGACATGATGATTAAACAATAGTGAGTACCCTGAAGGTCCAAGGTAAGGCACTTATGTTCCTAAAGGTGGGAGTTAAACCATGCAAAGGGAACCCCCACATCAGTGAGATCTGTAGGAATCCATGATTTAGGGCATGGCAGTTCATTTTCTGTAATAAAGGACAAATTATTGCATTTTGCAATTTTTGTTGTTACTGTCGAAGCACAATGTTTCATAGACTTTAGCTTCTGAGGCATAAAATTGCACAATTGAATATATTGTACTAACCTATCTACTAAGTAACACAGAAGGTTGCCTGGTTTGAGTGGAATCTAGAGCAGAAAATGTTTCTACATGGTGTCCAGGCTGTGGTACAAGCCACCCTGCTCCATGAACTATATGACCTTTATATAATTAGAGATGCCTGCATGTTGGGGAAATTACCATGTGGACTTTCCAGAAAGTTTCAAGAGGAGATTCACAAAGTGGAAACTTAGAGTTTGGAGTGCTGGCATGCCATCTGTGTCAGGAAACTGTAGACTTTTGGAAAAATATATCTGGAATGCCAGTGGGACATAGAGATATAGCATTAGACCAAAGGGTGTTGAGTGATCATATGCTGGAGAGTTCTTAGACACCACAGTTACAAATAGCAGCAGCAATCCATTTCGAGTTGGAAGTAGCAATGTAGACATTGTGCACAAGCAGGACCAAAACACACAATTAAGCTATATGAGCAGATAGTCCAGACATTCATATCATCATCACCTTTGCACTAATGCTTCCTTCTCATTTCACACCTATGAGAGCATAAGGGAGAGAGGCTTCTTATTACCAGCTGATAAAGAAAAAAAAATAGCCAAGTGTGGTTTGTGAATATGCGCATGATGAAAATGGACTGCTGTTCAAGTTTAGTCCCATTCATAGGTGTACTAAAAATGCTAAAGGGTAATCACCACTAAGCAGAACTTTGGTTAGTGAACAGATAACCTTCTTTGTGTAGAAAGAGAAAGGACATGAAATAAAAATATTAATAGACCTATGAGCCAAGGAAAGTTATTTGGATGATTGGTTAATAGTCTAAAAGCTGAAAAGGAAAGCAATAATAATCTGGGATAGATGGAGTAGGAAAGAAGCCTGTAGGTGGATCCATGGGAATGGTTTCAAAGTTTAAATATTTTGGTACCCACAAGATAGAGTCCACATATAAGACTAAATAACCAAGAAGGAAAAATTACTTGCAGGTGAGGTTAGCTAACCTCTGTCACCATTAATATTCCCTAGTTTTGCCACAATGAGTTTAAGAATAAAGTAATCGTGGAGGTAATTATGGAGGATAAGGTTGCAGTCAACAAGATGGGAATACACAGAGGCTAATCTGCTTTCTTATGCTTCTAAATATCTACCTTATTAATGGAACAAATTAAGAACTTGATAAGGCACCTCCCCTCAAAGAAATCAACCAACCATTCTATGGCAAATGTTTACAATACAACATTTCTACCCTAGAAGGGGTAGGGTTCATTTAGAATGGAATTGATATATATTGTGAATATGGATTTATATATTTCTTTGGACTAAAGGATTTTCTTAACACTAAAGAACGTGTAATAATAAACAGATAAGATAACCACATGGTCCAAGATAAATATTTCTACTTAAATTAATTAAAATAGTTTTGAAAGAAATAGAAATTGAATAATAATTTATCCATTAATATACATAAATTTTATCATAATGTTATTTTCAGTACATAGCCACTTCTAACCCTGATATATAAGACTTTCAAAATAAAATTAAAATCTTTATAGAACAGTATTGCCAGGTGCCAACTGAGGTTCCTTAGGAAAAAAAATACTTTTCCCAAATTTCAGTGAATTTATAATAAATCTGCTTCATAGACACACAAAGAAAAACAAATGCCTTTAAAAGATTGCATGTCTGTCATAATTTTAATAAGGGCTGTTCATAGTTTTTTCTTCTCATACGAGCCACAGGCAAATTTCTCTGAGCCCAAACTAAAACATTTACCATTCTACTGGCACCCCAGAAGATATCTATTCTGAGATACAAATAAGATCTTAGAAAATTCTTTATGATTTATTCTTTAGGTGTCAGTTACTTCTGATAAACCAAATTTTGTTTCGATTCTCACTGGAACAGAAACATTAAAACACTTTATATTTAAGCAAAGAAATGTTGGTACATGTATTTCCAACATATGTATTTATGTTGGAATATTGAATGAAGGCTGTACTTAGAAATTGCATGCTGCTGATTTTTTCCAAGCCTTTTAGAGTTAGTTGATTTATCAGTTAACAAAATATATTACACTAAAACTGACACTTTGAAATTATTTTTAAAAGAGAAACACTGAAGGTTTTTATACATGAGACTATAAATATATTGTGAAAGAAATTGTGTGAGTAGCTTACAGATAGACATTGTTACCTATGCATGTATTGCTTCTCTTACCTTTCCCTCACTATTTATGTAAGAATATATGTAATAAACTTCAAAAAAGGATGACATATTATACAGTGTAATTCTTAGATTTCTAACACAGAAAAGTCAGTGTATACTGGAACTCATTCTTATCTTTTAAATATATTTCCTAGAAGAAAATAGTTTTACAAAATTTTAATTCAGTAAATTAGTGATTGAGTTAGTACTTATGTCTAGTAAATTCATAATACCAAAGGACTGACAAAATCTGTATTTACACATACATAAAAGATATTAATCTTCCATATGTTCCTATAAAAATGTTTTGCAATGAGTATATAGCAACTAACTAGGTCAATTTTTATCAGTAACTTTCCCAGGTTTGTTTTAAAACTTTCATTTTTGTACATTAATTTTGAAAATATAATTTCTAGCCTCTTGATTTGCCACTGAAATAATATCAAAAATTCTATATTATTAACATTCACCATGTTTAATTAGGTTATATTATGGAGGAGTGATGAGAATATGAGTAGTGGGAGTAGTGAAGACCAGGTGTAGTGAATTAACAGTAGAAAGTCTCATGAATAGAAAGGCATCATTAATAAGATCTCTTTATTCATTTAAATTATTTATTGCATACCTGCTCAAAGTCAGATATTGTGCTATGTCTGGGGTTATAGTGATGAGCTAAAGCAAGCTGTCATGTAGCTCACAGACTAATGGAGGATCATTATTTGAATGATCAGAGAAACAAATGTAAAATTACAGAAATAAAAGCTCTGAAGTACAAAAGCTCAGTACTGTTAAAGTATATAACAAAGGAATCTAACCTAGACTGTGGGTTCAGGGGACATGTTCATGAGGATATTAAGCTTGAGCTAAGACATTAATGATAAGTAGGGATCCACAAGGGTAAATGTATCAAGAAGAAGAAAGAAATTACCAATAAGAGGAAAAAAAGTACAAGGAAAGGACTTGTGATGTGCAGAAGGCCACTAATGGAAGGCTTTTAAAGGCTATGGCATTGTAGGCAACAAGGAGAATGTCTCAAGGTAAGGTTAAAGAGACAAGCAGCAACCATACCACACAGGGTCTTGTGGGCCATATACAGGATTTAGACTTTATCCTGAGACCATGGAAGGCTTTGACTATATCTTCATATGATGTTAGTATATAAGTCATATTGCTATAACAACAAAATCTTAAAGCACTGGTTCAAATAAAACTGAAGTTTTTTATTCTCTCATCTATAATAGTTCAGGGCAAATAGGCAGCTCTGTTCCAGAAAGCCATCCATTAACTCAAGCTAGTGAGCCACTTACTGCTTCTTTGGTTCCTCCAGATTTCTATTCCTACTGAGCAGTAAGGGAGAAGGGATAGTTACGGGAGAAGAGATAGTTGAGGGTTAAGAGAAAAAATCTTTTGTCTTCAATGAGATGCTCATGATGCTTCTATCACATTCTATTGGCCTCAACTAGGTCACTGGGTAAAATATTAATTTTTGTTAAATATTATTTTCCTTTCAAACTGTGTAATAACTGTTGTATGGGTATTTATCTAAATATAGCTAGGATCAGGGGGACATAAATTATTTTTTTAATGTTTTGAAGCACAGCTTAAATTGGGTGACACAAATGTTAGTAAATCAGAAAACATAACAACAGGAGTTGACAGCCCCAATAATTTATAGTACATTTTCAAAAGAAAACCATCACTGTCAGCCTGATATGACTAATGTTTAGGTATCATCTTTATACACAACTTACAAGAATTGTGCATGCCAAACTGGAAAATTGATAAAGCCTTGAGATAGATATAGTTATCAACAAGACAATTACTAAACAGAATTGGGGGTTGGACCAGAGGAAAAATTCAAATTTCATATTAATTTACTGGAAAATACATTGGTTCCAGTAAAAACAGATTTGGGAGAAAAGAGAATGCATTTTATTCACTCATTAAATTCAACAAACAATTCCTAAGTCCCAGGTTGAGTTGTTAGGAATACAAAAGTGAAAGAGACACAACCTCTTAAAAGATAATTATGTCAATAGTTGTGGTAGTGCATAGTTATAGTAAGTGATATTCATAATCTGGTGACTATACAAAATAATAAACTATTAGATTAATTTACATTAAATTACAAAATATGAGTACTAACTTGCCCAATAGACAAAGAGAGAATATTTCATCTAGAGGGAATTACATGTGTTAAGTTGGAACAATTATTAAAGGCATGAAATATCATTCATTAATTTGACAACTATTAATTGCATGTGTACAATGAACTATGACTTTTTACTTCTCTGGAGATATAATATGAGTAATATGGGAAAAAGTTTCTATCTCAATGGAACTTATTATATAGTGGGAAAAAAGAAAATAAACAAATAAACTGATAAAGTAGTATTTCAGTTGAAGAGAAGTGCTATGGAGAAAAAATATGAAAGACAGACAATAATAGTATGTGCTGCTTATAGGAGAAGAAAAGTATGGTACTTTTAAGTAGGACATTTGGATGGAGTAAGTGTAACTGATACAGTGTTCTTTGACTAGATACTTGAAAGAAGGATGCAGTTAGGTTATGTGTGTGTGTGCATGTGTGCTTGTGTATACACACATGTTAACACAAGGGCAGGAATGGTTTCTGGTACATACAAGAAATAACAAAAACAATGTTGCTGAAGTGGATTGAGCAAGGATTAAAATAGAAGAGAAAACTGAGTAAAAAGTATCAACAGGGGTCATATCATTTAGGGCATTATTGTTCAAACATTTTATTTTGTTTTGAGCAAAATGGGAAGCTATCATACCATATATAAGAGTGGCATAGCTTAGTTTAGGATTGAAAAACATCTTCCTGGCTTCTTTGATGAGTCTCTAAGGCAGAAAGGCAAAGGTGGAAGCAAAGGATCTAGTTAGGAGTCCACCAGAACAATTCAATCTGGCCTGTTTGATGAAGTGCATATTGAAATTCATAAAAAGAATTGTTGAGCAATGAGCTTAGAAAGGTAGATTGAGGACAAATAATGATGGTTCTTATGTGTCATGCAAAATATTTGGATTTGATCTCATGCAATGAGAAACTATTCATGGACTTTTAAAAAGAAAATATTTTTGATCAACTGGCACCAGATTCAGATTGAAGTCCTGCTCAATCACCTGTGCTCTCAGTATATCTGTTTTTCTCTTTATGTGAGGATCATTTTTACATATCTACTTTTCTCATTCACCAAAAAATATAATTGCCAATAAACCCTGGCCTTAAATCTCAATTTTTTAAAAATCATAATAACTTTTCTCCAATGTTCCACATTAAAAATAAATCATTTAGTATGAATCAAATTGATTTTGTACCAAAAGACATTACCCTTGTTGTCAGGATACAAAACACATTATCTGCCAATCTGAGAACTATTACTACAGAATCACTATTTTCCCTGAGTAAAGAATGATCTGTGTGATTAATCCTCAACTGGAATATGTTGGGGAGACCCTGCAGAAGCCTGATATGGCCATGAGCCATTACCTAGAGGACAAACAAAGAAGGTAGCCAAATTTTCCCAGACAAATCCACTCACCCTCAAGCATGGCTATATGATGGCAGCCATAGAAGTCAGCTTTGGGATTTCACAAAGTTAAGACAAAACAAAACAAAACTAGTGAGGCAGTGCCACATACTGGAAAATAATAGAAAGACCTCTTCAAACCACTAGTACATAAATGACCAAACAGAGAAGGAAACCATCAAATACAATGAATGTTCAAGATAATGAGCCAGTTCAGAAAGAAAATAAAAAATCTTTAGAAAGAAAACTTGAACACATAACAATATGTGATATAAATGACAGAATCCAAGATTGCAGTTCTGAAAATACTCAATGAGATTCAAGAAAATGCAGACAGGCAATTCAATGCACTCAGAAAACAAAGTAATGAGCAAAATGAGTACTTTAAAAAAGAGATTCAAACTTTAAAAAAATAACCAAACAGAAATTCTAGAGATGAAGAATTAAATAAAAGAGATCCAGAATGAACTAGAGAGCATAAGAATCAGAGATAGCCAGATGGAGAAAAACTAGAGATATGGAGATAGAAACCTAGAAATGAAGCAGAGGATAAAAGACAAAAACCAGAGCATAGAAAAAGAAAGAACTCTACAAGAGCTACCTGACTCCATCAGAAAAAGTAATATAAGACTAATAAGTATACCAGAAGAAGAGAGGACCCATCATGGAATGAAGAACCTTTTCGAACAGATGAGAGATTCTCAAACCCTATGGAGAGAACAAGATTGTCAAATACAAGAAGCAGATGGAACACCTAGTTACCTAAATCTAAAGAGGCCTTCTCCAAGGCACAATATGTCAAACTGTCAAAAATTAATAACTGTCAAAGCATCCAGGGAAAAAAAAGAAAATGACCTTTAAATAAAAGCCCATTAGGTTATCATTGGACTTCTCAGCAGAAACTCTACAAGCCAGAGGAGAGTGGAAACAAATATTCAAACTATTGGAGAAAAGGATTTACTAGCCAAGAATAATATTTCCTACAAAGTTATCTTTTAAATATAAAGAAGAAATAAATATTTTTCCAGGCATACAGAAACTGAGAGAATTTATCACCAGAAGACCTCCATTATAGGAAATACTCTAAGGGATTATCTTACCTAAAACAAAGAACAAAACATTGTAACAGTGTTCATAAGATGAACAAAAAACTTACAGCATAAAAACAGGGATAATTTGTGACAACAAAAAGATAAAAATGGAAGGGATAAACATCTGAATTTGCAAAAGAAGATAGATATCATATGCATTAAAATAATACTACCATATATGTGTGACTATTTTTCAGAAACCTAATAGTAACCACACACAAAAACCCTAAAACTGAATTACATAGCTTAAAAAACAGGAAACAAGAAAAAATTGAATATCACAAAACAAAAATAACAGACAGAAACATAAGGGAAAAGGACCAACAGGAGGCACAGATATACCAGAAAATAAAGGATAAAATAGCTATGCCTCATTCATCAGTAATTACCCTAAATGTGAATGTACTGAATTCACTAATAAAGAGGCACAAAGTTGAAGATGGATCAAATAAACAAAATTGAACCATATGCTGCCACATGTAAGGTGCAAAAACAAAGAAGGTAGAATCTAAGTGAAAGGGTGGAAAATAATTCTCCAAGCAAATAACATCCACAGAAATGCAGGTATAGCCATACTTATATCAGGCAAAGCAGATTTAAATATAACAAATGTAACAAGAGACAAAGATGGGCATTTTATAATAATAAAGAGGATATTACATCAAGAAAACATAACACTTCTTAATATAAATGTACCCAGTCAGGGAACACCAAAATATATAAAGCAACTACTCACAGAACAAAAGAGAGAAAAAAAAGAGAAAATCATAGTTGGGGACCTTAATCTCCATTGATATCTGTAGCTAAAACATCCAAACAAAAAATCTATAAATAAATACCTTAAATGACAAATTAGACCAAATGGGCATAATTTACATTTACCTAGTCTTTCATCCCAGAACATCAGATTATATGTTATTCTCCAGTGCATGTGGAATACCCTCAAAGATATACCATATATTGGGTCATGAAACTTGCCTCAACAAATTCAAGAAGGCTGAAATTATACCAAGCATATTCTAAGACCATAATACTTTGTAATTAGATATCCCTCTCAAAAAGGAAGTAAAAAACCTACAAATATGCAGAGATTAAACAACAAATGATTTAAAAATGACTGGGTCAAAGAAATAAAAGTTAAAAGCAAAAGATATATACAGGCAAATGAAAATGACCAGATGACATATCAAAATTTCTGGAATGCAGCAAAAGCAGTAATAAAAGAGAAGTTTATATTACAGGCTTATCTTAAGAAATAAAATAAATCCCAAGCAAACAACCTAACCTTTCATGCTATGGTGCCAACATAAACCTGATACCAAAACCTGGCAAGAATGAACACATAAAAGAAAACTATAGACCAATATCTCACATAAACACTGAGATAAAATCCTAAACAAAATGCTAGGAAATTGACTACAACAACACATAAAAAAATGATATATAAAAAATTAAGTGGGGTTCATTCAAAGGTCACAAGGATGGTTCACATACACAAATTTATCAGTATAATCTACCACATTAACAAAGATATGATACAAATCATATGATCTTATCGACAGATAAAAGGCATTTAAGATATATTTATGATTAAAACATTCAATAAAATAGGTATAGAAGAAAATACTTTAACATAATAAAGGTGATATACGTATGTGACCAAATCTTGGCCAACATCAATACTTATTCACTAGTGAAAATTTGAAAATTTACCTCTTAAATATGGAACAAAATAAGGATGCCTACTCTCACCACTTTTGTTCAACATTGTTCTGAAAGTGCTAGCCAGTGCAATCAGGTAAGTGAAAGAGATAAAATAAATATAATTGGGAAGAAAGAAGTAAAAGCATCACTTTTTGCAGATGACATGATTCTGTACATAGAAAACCTGAAAGACTCCATCAAAATGCATTTTAAAAAATAAGCAAAGTTGCAGGATACAAAATCAATGTACAAAAACCCACTGTTTTCCTATATACTAACAAGAAAAGTTCAGAATAAGAAATTTTAAAAATTCTTTTTGCAATTGTAACCAAAAGAATAAAATACCTAGGAACAAGCTTAATAAAGGCTGTGAAAGATCTGTATACTGAAAACTACAAGGCATTATTTAAAAAGGTTGAAAAAGATATAAAATGGAAAGATATTTCATGTTCATGGATTGAAATAATTAACATAGTTAAAATGTCCATATCACCCAAAGCAATACAGATTTAATGCAATGTTCATCAAAATCTCAATGTCATTTAAAAAAACATATAACAAAAATTGTCAGATTTGTTTGTAACACCAAAATACACTAAAAAGTGAAAGCAATCCTCAGAAAAATAAAAGAATGAAGTCAGAGGTATCACACTACATGGCTTCAAATTATACTACAGAGCTATGATAATTAAAACAGCATGGTATTGGCAGAAGAACAGATACAGATCAATAGCCCAGAACCAGGAGTCTAGAAATAAAATGACACAAATATGAACAGATGATCTTTGGCAAAGGCTCTAAAAACACACAATAGTGAAAAGAAGTCCTTTTCAATAAGTGGTGCTGGGAATATTGGAAAGCCACAGACAAAAGAATGAAACTAGATAACAAGTTTTCCCTGTACAAAAATTAATTCAAAATAGATCAAAGACATAAATATAAGATCTGAAACAATGAATTACATGGAAGAAAATTTGCCCCCAAAGGCAAGGGCAGTAAAGGCAGAAATAAATGAATGCGACTATATCCAGCTAACAAGTATCTGCACAACAAAAGAAACAAACAGTAAAACAAAAAGGTGTCCCACTGAATGAGAGATGATATTTTCAAACAACAGCTCCAGAAAGGGTTCCTATCCAAAATATATATATAAAGAAATCATACAACTCAACCCTGAACAGTCCAATTAAGAAATAAGAAGACCCAAACAAACAGTGCTTCCAAGAAGACATACAAAGGGCCAACAGATATATGAAGATGTTTAACTTCACTTGCTATTAGGCAAATGCAAATCAAAACTAGAATGGGATATAACCTCACACTTATTAGAATGCTATTATCAACAAAAGAAGTTATAACAAGTTTGGAGAGGTTGTGAAGAAAAGAAAACCGTCATTCCCCAATGGTAGGAATGTGGACTAGTACAGCCACTATAAAAACAATCTGGTGGTTCCTCCAAAAATTAAGAGCAGAGTTACCATACGACCCAGAAATCCCTCTCCTGGTCATCTACACTCTCTCCCCACCAAAGGAAAAAAAAAAAAAAAAACCTTCAAAATGTATCTGCAGAGATATACACATCCCTGTGTTCATTGTAGCAATCATTCATGACGGCCAAGACAGGGAGATGATGAAAGTCTCCTTTGATAGAGGATTGAATAAAGGAGGTGTGGTACATATACACAATGGAATATTACTCAACCATAAGAAAACACAAGAAACTGCCATTTGTGACAAAATGGATAGACTTTGAAAATACTATGCTATGTGAAATTTAGAAAAAAGTTAACAGTCATCTGACTTCATTTATAATGTGGGTTATAAAACTGAAATTTGTGGACATAGATAGCAGTGTGTTGGTTACCTGAGGGAAGAAGTGGGGTGGTAGAAGTAGAGGGAGACTAACATATGGTGATGGAAGATCATCTGACTTTGAGTGGTGGGCACTCAGGCAATATATGCATCTTATATCATATGAATGTGCACTTTAAGCCTATATAATTTTATTCACCAATGTCACTCCAATAAAAATGAAAATACACTTACTAGAATTAAATACAAATTAAATATAAAAATTTTAAAATAATAAACCAAGTTAGAATCTCGAACTTACATTAGATATAAAACTTGATGTTAAAATTTGTCAAATATCATTAGTTAAAATAAAGCAAAGCAATTATAATTCTTAAGAATTATCTTGTCCTGCTGGTAGCACAGTGTATAAGGCACTGGTTTGCAAACCCAAAGGTTGCTGGTTTGATTACCAGCCAGGGCACATAACCAGGTTGCAAGCCCGGTTTGCGGCCAGGTCCATGGCTGAAGGCAGGTGAAAGCAACCATACAGTGATGTTTCTCTCCCTCTCTGCCTCTCTCCCTTCCTCTCTCTCTGGAAATAATGAATAAAATCTTTTTTAAAAAAGAATTATCTTAAATACTAAATATTAAAATATTCTTTTATAATAAAATTAATAGAAGGTCCCTGTAACAAAAGAACACTTTAAAATATGCATTAGAATTACACCCATATGTTTTACTTCTTAAAAGTGATTATTCTATCAATGGTAAGTCTGTGGTCTTTAAGGAAGTACTGATAAATTCTCAGTTTTGTGAATTTAGAGGCATGCATAAAATGTACATCTTTGGAATTCATCAATCAGCTTAGTCACATGATCTGGAGGCTCTCATTTAATTAATAATCCCACTCCATATTAATATAGCATTTTATAAATTTGGCAGGCATGCTTTATCTGCAACAAAGAAAATAATCAGAATCAAGAATAAGATCTAATGTATGATGCTTTACTGTATGAGCTGAAAGACAGTTGTCACTACTTTCAGCAAAAGGGAAATGTGATTACCAAGCTTAAGTATGCTGTATATTAAATGAAAATTCTGATCATAAAGAAAGGTACCATCTACTCAAAAATATAATTTCTGTACTTTGAAAATCATCTCAGCAAGAATTATCTTTCCCTACCAAATTGTAGCACTTGTCAAAATCAACTGTAAAGCATCTCAAGTGCTCTTCTGAATCAACAAAACAGATGTATAGTGATGCCAGGTTGCAAGGAGTGAGAAATAACAGTGAACTAGATGCCTATCAATGCCCTTAAGCTCTTGAACCAACACTTAACACAGTAGACACTGCAGGTCTTTGGGATGCTATTCATAAGGGGAAATGCAAGGCTGATTCTTAATAATATGTAAAAATATGAAAATTTTTCCTTCCTCCTTTTCTGTTAGACTTTTATTCTTTCTTTATATGTCTAAATAGATCATAGATGTATAGCATGCTATTTCTTATCAGGAATTATCAGAAATGTTCCTCTAATGCAATTTGAAAAATTGAAACAATTACACCTGTAGAAAATAAAAGGAAGTAATTATTTTTATCACAGGTAAATTTTAGCTTCAATCAAATTATTTCTCTGCTTTATTGATCAATATCTCTTCCATTTACTTGCCCTTGTGTTGTAGCACATAAAGACCAGATGCTCTCAGCCTTGTGTGAGGGAGGAACCAAAAAACCCCGGGAATTATTTTCTGGAGGGTGGGCCCTTTGTCGTCCAGACTTCTCTACAAGATGATTGTTCTAGGAACCCATCAGAATCAGTGTACTAGCTGGTGTTGTTGTGAGAGCCTGTGTTGCAGACTGCAGTGACAAATTGTGGACTCAATGTGTGGTGGACTCATGATGGGTGATTGACTAATGCACCTGTCCACACTGCACTGAGTATTCAGCAGTTTTTGACCCAAAATGACCTCCATGCCCCACCCTCCCTACTCACACAATCTGGCTCTGAGAAACCTTTTTTGTTTGCTTGTTTTCCCAGGGCAAAAATGTACTCAGAGGGAAATGTTTAGCTCATATGGAAAAGGTGAAACAAAAAATGGCAGAAGCACTTAAAGTCATCAGAATCGACAAGTTCAAAAACTGTTTTGAGCAGTGGAAAAAAACATCTTGGTAGGTATATTGCATCAAATGGAGAGTACTTTGAATGTGACTAAAGTTTGAACATGTTATAGTAAACACACAATTTTTTATAAATAAATTCGTTTCATGGCTCCTCCTTGCATTTCTATTGTGTGAACTTGGGGAAATTAGTTAACTTCTGTAAGCCTTATACATAAAATAATACCTACCTCATGATCTTATATTGAGGATTCCATGAGATGCTGCCTGATAAGGCATTGAAAATAGTGTCTGGCACTTAGCACTCAAATTTGATTCTTAGATTTTTATCTCTTGTTCTTCATCTCATTAATATTCAGATGCCATAGTTATCTCTTTGTCAAGCTGACAGTGACCAAATAATCTTTAATAATGTGCCATAGTACATAATAAGAAACTAATAAAAACCTGAATCTTACAGATTATTTTTATAATTTATATGCATATTCTCGTAAGTAATAATGGAAATTATCTGATTAGGCTAGTTAAATCTAGATACTTGCTTAAAAAAAAAAAAAGGAATGTTATCCAAATACAACACTTTGGGTTATAACTTATACATGTAAGTCATATGGCTGATATTATTCTTCTTAAGATTCCATCATAGGTACTACACTTAGCTTTTATGTTGACTTCAGAAACTGACCACTCTGTAAGGAGTATTATCATGAGACCAATATCTAGTGAATTGAGACTGGAAGTGTTTTCTTTAGGCTACTACAGAAAACACCAACTTGAAAGAAAAGAACCATAACTAGATTCCACCTATTTTCCCTTCCATTTCTCTGAGGATTTTAGAAGTAGGAGATGAAGGTAGAGTGAAAGGTAGCTCCAGTCTATGATGGCACCACTCAGAAAGTCGTTTTTAAAAAATCCGCCACACAGAAGTGAGAAAGCAAATATAAGACCCCACCTGAGCAACCACACACCATTGCTATTATACATGACTTTAGTTTACTCTCTGCATTACACAATCCTAATCAACGTTTAAGACACAAATGAATAATTACTTTTTTGTAATGTGCCCAACTCCTATAGATGGGTCTAGTTGTTTCCTCCTTTGTGTTTTCAGAGTGCTTTATGATGTTTCTATTATGCCATGTAAATTGCATTGTAATTTATGTCTCCTGCTTTATAAGATTATTAGCTTCTCCTGAAATTCAGCTATTCTTAATGAAGTTTAGCATAGAAACTAGTGTATATTAGACACTCAATAAATGTGTACTGTAGCAATAAATGAGCATGCTTCTTCATTTTCTCTGATAAACTATATTATGGACAGAATGTTTATGTGCCCCCAAAATTTATTGTTGAAGTTCACATTCAAAGTTTTGGTTTTATTTGGAGTAACAAATTAATAAGTTTAAATGAGGGTCATCAGAGTGTGACCCTGATTCAATAGGATTTGTGTCTTTATAAATCATGGTAAATTCATGGGCTCTCTCGTGCTCTCTTGCTCCCTCCTCACCTTCAAGGGCAGAGGCATATGGAAAAGGTTATGTGGGCATATGTTGAGAATGTGATCATCTGCAACCCAAGGAGAGAGGTCTCACCAGGCACCAGCCCTTGATCTTAGACTTCTAGTCTATAGAACTCTGAGAAAATAGGTTTTTGGTTCCTTTTCAATTTAATCTTTATTGTATTTTTCCCATTACAATTTATTGCCCTCATAGCTCCTCTTCCCAGCAATCACCACATTGCTCTCCATGTTTGTTCTTTAAGCAGCATTGTTTATGGCACTTTGTTATGGCAGCTTGAGCAGATTAATACAAACTCCTACATATAACCTCATTTGCTTTTATTGTGACTATCAAAGACTTCTCATTGATAAGTTCTTGAGGCTGGCTCCTTGTTTGTTTTAGCACTAGTGTTGGCAAATGAATTGCTGAATAAATATTTATTAAATAAATAGATGAATCTATTAAAGCTTCTTTAATAATTGAATTGTGTGACTACTGCTAAACTAATTCACTTAAGTATCATTTGATAGAAAGATATCACACTTTACAGACATCTTAGATACTATAAAGTTTATCAGCAACAGGTGAAAAAAAGGCACTACAAACTTCCATAGTAGTGGCAGAATAGCTGGGAGCTCCCAGTTTGCTCCCAACCCTGGACCAAACTTGCAGCTAAACTACAGAGCAATTAACTTTAAAAAACCCACACAATTGAAGTGTAGATGACATAGAATATTATAACCAAGGATCACAGAAGAAGCCAGGAGGAGACTGGTAGAGCAGAGATGTGTAGGAGGTGAGCCTCCTTACTCAGGTGTAGGTGCTAAGAAGCCCAAGGGATGTGCAGGGGCAAAAGTTACTCCCTGTAAGAGCATAGGTCTCAACCCCTTGCAGGAATCCTTAACCCAGGGCAAAAGAGATGGAGAAGAGAGCCCACATAGCAGGAGCAGCAGGAGTTATTAGGGATTCTGCCTGCATGGGGGACAGATTACACCGTCCCAGGGAAGATGCAATCCTATTGTTACAACACAGGCCTGGAAAGTCCACTCCAGTCAATGACTGCTGGAGAGGCTATGCTGCTGTGATCAGATTTTGTGAAGGGGTCAGTTTGGTATGCCTAGCAGAGTCTTTAAGGAGCCCTCTATTCTCTAGAAAGGTTTTGCGAAGAGAACCTCTCAGTGACTAAACTGGATGACTTGGGAAAGAGAATTGGTGTCATGTACCCTAAGAGTGCAGGCAGTCCTCCTCCCCTCACTGCTGAAATGTTGGTCCGCCTGGTACTGCTGGGGTCCTTGGCACAGAGAAATAGCCCAGGGCTGGGATTTTCTACCTGGGCTTCTTAACATGAGGGCAATGAAGAAATTGGAGTACTGAGCAGGGCTGATTTTTGACCCCCTCCTGCTTGGTTTGGTGGCATGGGCGTGCTGGGGAGCCATGTAAGAGCTGAGTTTTTAGAACAGTTTCTCCCAGGGAGGCTGCTGCCAGGAGTCAGATGGGTGATTGCTGGGCCTTGCAGCTAGATCGCAAAGAGGTGGATCTGAGCTCAATTGCTAGTTCAGTCAGTGTTACCCTGGGGAGGAAAAAAAGTGCCCCCAACCTCTTATCCAGGTTATGGGCACCACCTTCAATGAAAGACTGAATCAGCCCTCTTAAGTTCCAGATAGCCCTGCTGAGTCCAGTTCTGTGGAGGAATGGAGAGCAACTCAGAGAAAGAACATTCAAATTGTGAGATCCACAGCAGATCCAACTTCTGGGTTATAGAGGCCCCACTGTGGACTACTAGGCTCTCAATACTACTGAGGTCAGAGAAAAAATTTGAGGATAGATTCAGAGGTGTGGTTAGGAGGTGAGGGAACGCACCTACCATTCATGGAAGTATGAATGGCACCTCTACCTCACGTTAGGTCCAGAGGCCTTGCCTTCCTGATTCCACCAGAGGCTCTTTCAGAGACTGAACCTTTTCAGTGACTAAGTTTAACAGCCAGCTGCTAGGCAGAGACCAGCAGTAGTAAATCTTGAAGTGCCTTGGGATGTTTGCTGACCTGCCCATGGATAGCATGCAGAGAAAAGACAAACTTGGAGCACAACTTTCTACGTGCATCCAAAGTTGGTGGAGGCCGCCACAAACTATGCATAACTTTTAACTTCAGACAGGGTGCGAAGAGCCAGGAGTGGACAGCATCTTACAATGGTTTGTGCAGAGAATGTCCTGGGAGGCTTGGAACCAGAACACAAAGTTGCCAGCTTCAGACAACACCCTTGTGGAATCCAAGCTTCACAAGTGGCATATGCAACAGAACATTGCAGCAGGCACTAGATCTGCTGAGACAAGTGCCACTTATTTTTATTTATTTTAAAGATTTTATTTATTATTTTCAGAGAGAAGGGAAGAGAGAGAGGCAGAGAGGGAGAGAGACATCAATGTACAGTTGCCTTTCACCTGCCCCAGCTACAGACCTGGCTGGAAACCTGGCTTGCAACCTCATCATGTGCCCTGGCTGGGAAATGGAACCTGCAACCCCTGGGTTCGCAGGCCAGCGCCTTATCTACTGAGCCACCAGCCAGGGCTAAGGTCAGTGTTACTTTAGCAGTTAAACCTCAATGTCACTTCTAAATAGGTTTGGCTCAGTCAAATATAAATTATTCTATCTTACACACCCCTCAAGTCTTCTCCATTTTCCAGACTCAGGTCTGATTCACTGGTGGGACCACAGGAAAGGGAAGCACAGCCTGTAACTTCCCTTACTCTGTGTTCTACCTCCATGCACTCCTCACCAATCTATTATCCGGAGTCTTCCAAAGTGAAGAGAGTGATGAATGAGGGCATTCAGTCATGTGAGGGGCGGAGTAAAACAAAGAAACAAACAAAAATATTTCTTGGCCAGTGCTGCTTTTGCTTCTGTTTAGCCCTGGGTGCCTTCTGAGTGAGTCACATGCTCAAAGTCTGGCCTTTCCATGAAACACAGATGGACTCTATTTTTCCTGTTGAACTTCTATATGGCAAAATCCTCTCGGTGACACCTCAGCTTCTGCCCACAGCAGTGCATCTCATCACTTCTCACTGTCAGTGTCCCCTGCCTATGGCAGGGAGCCTTCTTAGGGATCTATCCAGTGGCTTGAGCTGGTTACTTTTTGCAGCATCCGGTAGTCACTTAGCAAACTAGAACATCTTTACTGTACCACACCCACAAAAAGGTGGATTGGCTTTCTCTTCTGTCTCTGTAGTCACACTCGTGCCTTGAAAAGACCTCGGGACAGAAGTTCCTAAATTTCAAAAGGTACAAGTTGGAGCTCCTGAGCCCATTCTTACCATTCTTCACTCATGGCTGAGCCTGTGAACAAGTGCAGCTCAGCAGGTATCCAGGGTTAGCAATGCCAGTTCACATATTTTGCCATCAGATTCCATTTCTAGCTATTGTTTTTTGGAGCATAACTATCACTTAAAGGAATGGCATTCCCTGCCTTTTCCTAGATATGAAGTGGTGTGGAAAATGACCCAGAATGTTATGCTTTCTGCCAACTGTCCTCTTCAACAAAATTTTTCCTTCTATTTCATAGTCCCAATTGAATGGTGAGGATGATAGCAGAAAGAAGAATTTGACTATCTCTTAGAAAACTCAAAAATAGGTTGTCTTAGAGAATTTTTGGCTGTTTGGTTTAGAATATGGAAATATTTACTACTTGTCCTCTGTATGGTCAAAATTCCAAGACACAGAAAGGGTCCCATTTAACATTTTATAACACATTGTCTTTAAAATTGTCAGAGAAGTGCACAAAAGGAAATTGAAGTCACCTGTTCTTTCTTCACTGCTAAAGTTTTGGTGTCAATGTCTATTATCCTTCTTAGCTACTCATTCAATGTACAAAAATATATATGAGGTCTGTCCTGAAAGTAATGGCCACACAAATTGTTTTAACTAGATTGCCATTGACTTGATACTTTCAGGACAGATCAAAATGTTTTATAGATGCTTTTAATCCTTATTTTTCTACTTAGTATCTTAAAATAGAATTCAATATTTTCATAAAGGATAATTTTAATGAGACATAGTTTTATATTATTTTATAAACTTTGCCATCATAAGAACACTTTGATTGTCTTCAGTGTTTCCTTCCACATGTTATGCCTTGGAGAATAGTTTTGCTTGTCAATTAATTCATCAAATATATTTTGATTGCCACTGTGTGCCAGGCATATTTCTGGGATGAATGCTCAGGATACATCAAGGAACAAGACCAATTTGGTATTATCTTTTGAGAACAATGGGGCAAGAGGAAACTTTCAGGGTGATGTATATGTTCATTATCTCTCTCTTTTTTTAAGATTTTATTTATTACTTTTAGAGAGAGGGGAAGGGAGAAAGGTAGAGAGGGAGAGAAACATCAGTGTATGGTTACCTTTCATCTGCCTCCAGCTATGGGCCTGACTGGAGACCTGGCTTACAACCTGGTTATGTGACCTGGTTGGGAATTGAACTAGCCACCTTTGGGTTCACAAGCTGGCACCAGTGCACTGAACCACCAGCCAGGTATGTTCACTATCTTGATTGTGGTGATGATTTCATGGGTGTGCATGCACATCAAAACACCAAATTTTATACTTTTAATATGTGTAATTTATTGTATTCATATCTTTATAAAGCTCTTAAATAAAAAGCAAACAAATCTAATGAGATAAGACACTTTTATTAAATGTATTTAAGCATTACAAGCATTTAAAAGCCAAAGGGCAGGGACATATGGGAGCATATTGCAGAAACCTCTCTCAGTTTTGGAGAGTATATCAAAGAATAATTCCCTGATATTTGAGATGAGAATGAAGAATGAATGAGAGTTTGCTGGGTAGTAAAATGAGCAAAACAAGTATCGGGGGGGGGGGCAGTTTGAGGGGGTTCAGGCAAAGGGGAAAGACAATTTCATGACCCTAAACTGTGAAAGAAAACCTTGAAAACTTTAATGAACTTAAAGGAAAGGACCATGACAGTGATTTGAGAGGAAGGGATGAAATAGTGAGAAATGAAGGTAGAAAATGAGGCAGAGACCAAAATTAAAGGAAATATTTCTTAAATCATATTATATCTTAAGGGAAAGGAGTGTTAAGCAAATGAGTAATAACATATTTTTTGTGTGTACTTGTGTGTCTATGTGTTTAAATATCACTGTGACCATTATGTGGAGATTGGCATGTGTATGTGGAAATTGAAAGTAATTGAATTAATGCTGCTATATTGCACATTAAGTGAGGGGCCTACGCTATGACTACTGTATTAGTTTTGTCATGTCTCAGGTTGTGACTAGAACTAGAGTAGCATTACAGATATTGGCCATAATATGCATTTAAGAGACAGACTTGATCAGGTTTAGTGATTAATTACCTTTGGTAGGGGAGATGGAGAGTTTAAGTGAATTATAACTCTCCAGTTTTAGGTTAGAAACATTTGTAGTTGTTGGGTAACTTTTCCTGAGATTAGCACTGGAAATAAAGCAAACTTCAATAAAATATATCAATTTTGCTGTGGACACATCAAACTTTGAGCTCTCTCTATAATAATCAGTTAGAATGCTACAATAATTATGTGCATATACTTGGAACCAAGCAGAGATGGGTTGAAGCTTTTCTTTCCAGAGATAGAGTAGATATGATTGCTTAGGGAGTAAGGATGGTGTAGTTTTACACTGATTCTTGAGAAACTCTAACATTTACTATTTTGGCAGAAAGGAAGGAATAAGCAAAGAAACCTAATAAAAATGAGCCACAAATCTAGCGAGAAAACCATGGTATCTATGTAGCTAAGCTGTTGCTATTAATAAGCGAAATAGGAGGAAAACCGGAAATTGTACACTATTTGATTTGGTGCATGGGCCTATATTATTCACTTATTGCTGCTCTAACAAACCAAAGACTTGGTGGCTTAAAGCAACACAAATTTATTCTTTTATAGTTCTGACAACCAAAGTCAAAACTGGAAACCAGAGTCAAAAATCAATTACACTGGGTTTAAGTGAAAATGTTAGTTGGCCTATTTCCCTCTGAAGGTCCTAGAGGAGAAACCATCTCCCGGACTTTTCTAGCATCTGGAGACCAGCTACAAGTTACTGGCTCATGACACTTCTTCAAGTCACTCCAACCTATCATCCTATCTCCTGCTACTCTCCTGTATTATTTTCTCTTACTCCTTCTCTTATAAGGGCATGTGATTACATCATGGCACCCACTTGGATAACCCAGCACCCAGTGTATAATCACACTAGCAAAATTCCTTTTGTCATCTAAGATAACGTGTTCATGGCCTTTGAGGATTAGAACATGAATATTTTGGGAGAATATTATTATTCATTCTACTACAGAAGTTATTGTAGAAATATTAAATAATGTATTTCAAGTTAAAGAGGGTCAAAGAGTGAGAGGTGAGAATAATGGAGAAAGCACATATAAATAATTTTGTAAGAATTTTGTGGTAAGTGGGGAAAAGGGAGGGAAATTGGATGACAGAAGATAAATAGGTCAGTGAAAGGGTTTTGATATAGCAAGAAATAATGAACATGTTTAAATGTTGATGGGAAAAGTTTAAAGGGCAGCAGAGGGTGAAGACAGAAGAAAGGGAAGAGATGACAAGTGTTCAAGTTTCCTGAGAAAGCCACGGGACTGCAACGAGGAGCCAGGAAACACGAAAAATCTCCATTTACCCAGCAGCAGTTCTGAAAAGATTTGAGGAAGAAACATTGTAACTGTGGAGAACAGTTTCTTTCCTTTTTTACAATTTATGATTGATTAATTAAAAAATATTTTATATAGCTATTTATTTCTGGTTTATTTTTTAATTATTACATATTTTTTTCTCTCTTGAAGAAAATATTAAAATTTTCAAACTATAATTCCTAGAACCCTAAAATGAACAAAAAATTTGCTGCTAGAAGAAAAAGCTATAGTGTTGTAGATCTGCCTGATTCCTTTCCTTCATATTTTGAATTTCAATTTTTTTCTAATTTTTCATTGGTTTACATTTTCTGTCAGGCTTTACTAAACTGTATTATCAAGTGAACTACAATGAATTATTGTTCTCAAAGGTTTACCCCTACCATTTTACATCACTATTTTTTCTCTCTTTTTTTGTTGTCATTTCTGAACATCCTGAGTACAACAGATCATGGTTTCCGCTGGGAGATCAGGTAGAACATTTCTAAAGTTCCTTATAATTGGAGTCTGCTATGCCTGCTCACTGAACATTATGTAAATCATGGCAGAGACCAAGAACCCAGAGGTGTGTGTATGTATATGTCTGTGTGTGTGAGTGTGTATAAATGGATCTGGGTAAAAGTGTTTGAGAGAATGTGAGTGTGTAAACATTTCCTGTATGTAAGTTGATATGGAGAAAATAACAGAGATTTTAGTAACAATTTTCAAATGAGAGTCTTCCTTACCAGGTTTAGTGTAGTGATACATTTTTCAGAGTTTGTAATAATATTTTACACATTTATTGGGCATTCATTGTTTAAAAGACATTAATACTAATCATGGTTAAAAAATTTTTATTTTCTAGAGAAATAAAAATCTACTAAAGAATGGTGGGAAAAAGAATGGATAAAAGCTAAGTAACTAGAAATATAAGGAAATGTGGTAGTGGCTTATCAGTTGGTCAAGCAGACACAGTCTCTCTAAGGAGGTTGTTTTTTAAACTAAGCCCTTAATATCAGCGTTATCTCACCAAGATGCTAAACTAAAGGTTGTGCGTTATTAAGGATGTTAGATAATATTACGGCATTTCAGAAAAGATAACAATCTAATTTGATGTGGAGTTCAGAAAGTTTTCAGGTAGGATAAGGCATTTCAGAAAGATGAAACACAGGCAGAAAGGTACTGAGTTTGAAGGAATAAATTGAGCTAAGTTGCCCAAATAGAGGAACAAAAATACAAGTTTTGGAAAAAGGAAGTAGCCCATCTTTGTTAACTCCAAGAGTAAAATTTTATGAAATAAAGTAGAAAAAATGTTTAAGATCACATTATGTAGGGTTGTGTGGGGAATGTATTTGAAAGTTCATAGTGGAATAGCATTAAAAGTGAAGAACAAAAGAATTACACAATTGAAATGATAATAATAATGAGTAAGTTGAAAACTTACTATGTGTCAAATACTTTATATTTATTATTCCTGTTTACATAATCCTCAGAAAACTGTACAAGTATATTATTACAGATGAGTTAATCTGATGCTCAGCCATAAGTAATCTACCGTAATTCACAATGTTAGAAATTATTTGAACTGAGATTAGAGAAACGCCTAGAATCAGAAAGACCAATTAAAAATCTAATACAATGGTTCTGTGTAGGAATAAGAAGACAGGGATTATATTAGTGGCCAAGGGCCCAGAAAATATAAGATGGGGTCAGGGGTGCTTAGGATACAAAGTCCACAAAATTCAGGGTTACAGTTAACATGTAATACAGAAAGAAATAAATATTTTATATTTTCCAAAGACAAAATATTATTTTTAATTTTAATGTTTTCCACATTTTAAACTATTATTTTAGCATTAAAATTTAAACAGGTTGCAAGCCAGGTCTCCAGCCAGGTCCATGGCTGGAGGCAGATGAAAGGCAACCATACATTGATGTTTCTCCCCTTCTCTCTGCCTCTCTCCCTTACCCTCTCTCTCAAAATGATAAATACAGTTTTAAAATAAATTAATTAATTATTTAAAAATTGTACTTACCCAAGGACTTGCTTATTGATTTTAGAGAAGAGAAAGGAAGAAGAGAAGCATGGATTGACTGTCTCTTGTACTCTCCCTGACAAAGGACCTAACCCTCAATCTAAGCATGTGTCCTGATTGAGAATCAAACCTGCTACCGTTTGGTCTACCAGAGTGATGCTCCAACCAACTGAGCTACACCAGCCAGGGCTATTTTTAGCATTTTAAACAAAAATACATACTCAGTATACGAACAAATATATTATTATTGGAGAGGAGAAAATCTTTCCTAAGGTCCTAAAATCCACTGGCAGTCACTGTAATGCTTTGCTACATTTCTGATCTTTAAAAAATATGTCCATAGATATTAGAAGGAACATTTTAACATGATTATAATTATATCATAAGTAGAAATTTATAACCTTTTACATTTTCTTCACTGAATTATCATTACTTTTTAGTATTATTTTATAAACTTCAAAAACATTGTACTGTTGTATAATATGCTGTTACCTGAGTTACCATTACCTTATTTTATCACTTATTGTTTCTATTATTTAAGTTGTTTCTCATATATATTTCAAAGGTAGATTTCATGTGTAGATTTTTTTTTTTTTTTGCATTCAAGAATATATCTTCTTGAACCCAAAGGTTGCTGGTTCAATTCCCAGCCAGGGCACATAACCAAGTTTCAAGCCAGGTCTCCGGTCTGTAGCTGGAGACAGGTGAAAGGCAATCATCCATTGATGTTTTTCTCCCTCTCTTCCTCCCTCCCTGCCCTTCTCTTTAAAATAATGAATAAAATCTTTAAAAAAATAATATATATTTAAAATATATTCTCAGAAATAGAATTATGAATTCAAAGAATATGGCTATTAGAAAAGGAATGATACTCATTGACAATTCCAAATGCTTTTCAAATATTTTGGCCAATTTAAAGTCATGTCAATAATTTTTGAGAAAGCACATTTCACTATATTCTCAAAAGCAAAATGTTATATTTGTAACAAGATACTAAGCATTGGAAAATTTAGGCCAATGTTAAAATAATAAATGTCAATAAGATATATAAGCCATATCATCATAAAAGTCCTAGAGGAAAACATAGAAAGAAATATTTTGGATATCCCACATATCCAAATTAGCAATATTTTCACTAATATTTCTCCAAGGGCAAAGGAAATAAAGGAACAAATAAACAAATGGAACTATGTCAAGATAAAAAGTTTCCATTCAGCTAAAGAAAACATCAGCAAACTAAAAGAAGAAACTTCTGTATGGGAAAATATATTTGCTAATGATACCTTGGACAATGGCTTAATCTCCAAAATATATAAAGAATGTGTATGGCTCAATACCAGGAAACCAGACAACCCAATTAAAAAATGGGCAAAAGACCTAAATAGACACATCTCCAAGGTGGACATACAAAGGGCCCAAAGATATGTGAAAGGATATTCAACATCACTTGCCATCAGAGAGATGCAAATTAAAACCACAGTAAGATACCACCTCACACCTGTCAGAATGGCCATCATTAACAGGTCAACAAACAAAAAGTATTGAGAAAGATGTGGAAGAAAGTGAATCCTGGTTCATTGTTGGTAGGAATGAAGAATGGTGCAGCCATGATGAAAGACAGTACAGAATTTCCCTAAAAAACTAAAAATAGAACTGCCTTTTGACCCAGTGGTTCCACTGCTAGGGCCCTGAAATGCCAATTCAGAAGAACCTATGTACCCCTATGTTCTATGTAAATAGCAGCACTATTTACAATAGCCAAGTGCTAGAAATAGCCTAAGTCCCCTTCAGTGGATGAATTAATCAAAAAACTTTTGCTCATTTACACAATGAAATACTAATCAGCAGGAAAAAAACAAGGAACTCCTACCTTTTGGGATTGCATAGGTGAAGAGTTTTATGCTTAGTGAAATAAGCCAGGTGGCAAAAGACAAATACCCCATGTTTTCACCTAATACAGAAGACTAGAGAAGAAAATACACAGTCAAGCAGAAAGTAACCAGAGACATGGAACCAGAGACATGGAACCAAAGAGGAGGAGCATGATGGTGACCAGAGGAGAAGAGGGAGTGGGGAGGAAGAGAGAGGGGGAGAGGAGTAGGATTTAGATAAGAAGCTTTTGTGAAAGATCCATGGACATGAACAAGGGGGTGGGGATTGACTATGGAGGGGGGCAGGGGAAAGCCATGGGGGGAAAAAAATTAAACAATTGCAGTACAACAAGAATAAATCAATAAAAAATAGTAAAAAGCAATGAAAAAGAAAATAAAAGAAAAGAGATATGTCATATCTTTCTCAGAATTAGCAAAATGTAGGTTGCCGCAACCTGGTTAGATGACTCCTAAATGTCTTACCACATAGAAATATAAAAAGAAAATAAAAAGGTTAAGCAAGTAAAGAAAGAGAAGATTGTTAAAGGATTTTGCTTTGTGGAGGGATCTGCGGCTTCGCTATGTATTAGGCACATTTTCACAGTGAATTGGGGCTGCTTCTCATTTCCAATCTTGTAAAATAAGCTTCTATATACAATTGGAAACCCTGAGGGTCTCCCAGTTTTGTTAGAAAATGAAGTGGACTGGCGCCTGATTCCTTCGTAAGAAACCCCAAGATTGAGAAGCTGGATGGGTGGCTCTGCCCTCAGAGTTTGTTTTGGAAGCTACGCAAGGGTCATGTGAGAAGGCAAAACAAGGTGGTTTTAGGCCAGAAACACTGAGCAGGTGTACAAACTTCATTAGAGGCAAGCTGGAGGCAAGTTCATAGTCGTGGGCCAGTGGTAGGACAAGGCCCTCATTTGCAAAGAGATATATTTTTGCAGGCAATGATTTTGCAGTGGAGGGAAGCCCTCCTGGACACAGATCTTTTTCATTTTCATTTTTATTTTTATTTTTTTATTGTTGTTTCATTTCAGTTGTTCTAACTTTCCCCCATCACTATCCACTGCCTCCCCCACTCCCACAAGTCAATCCTCACCCTGTTATCCATGTCCATGGATCATTTATACTAGTTCCTTGGCAAGACCCTTCCCCTTCTTCCCCCCCCTACTCTTCCTTTCTGGTCACTGTCAGTCTGCTCCTTGTTTCCATGCCTCTGGTTTTATTTTTCTTGTTTGTTTGTTTTGTTCATTAGGTTCCTATATAAGGTGAGATCATATGGTATTTGGCTTTTGCTACCTGGCTTATTTCACTGAGCATCTTTAAAGCATCCAAAAGCCCTGCCAAGAGAAAGGTCAACCTTTGATCATTGGCCAGAACCTGAAAGACAGGCTAACAAAAAGAACATTTTTGGTAACTTCTTGCCTTTTTTTGCTCCAACCAAGATTTTAGGATCTGCCCTTTACATTGAAAGCAAAAAATCACTCCACTGAGTAGATGTCTCTCACAGGGACAGTGAGAGATGAAATAAAGGAAAAAGAGGGTCTGCCCTTTTGTTTTCATTTGAATTTCTTTGCTAATTTGTTAAGTTTAAGATTTTTGACAGGTTAACTAGCCATATTTTTCTTTTAAAGTATCAATAAGCATAAATAGTTTTGAGTAGTCTAAATTTTTTTTTCTTTTTTAATTTTATTGTTGTTGTATTACATCCACCCCCTTTTTGCTCCCTTCTGTCCTCCTCCCCACCCACCCATTTCCCCCAAAGTCAATCCCACCTGTTGTGCATGTCCATGGTTCCTTTATACTAGGTTCTTGTCTAAACTGCTCCCCTTCCTTGCCTCAAGTAGTCTAAATATTTAAATGAAGAAATGAATATAGTCTCTAGGCCCTGAGTTGGATTACACAGTAAATCAACAAAACCCCTTTATTCTTGAACATCCTCTTGCAATAGCAAAACTTACAATAAACATAATTATAAATTTGAATGGTAAATCCTTGTCTATATTCTAATCTCAACTAAAAATATTATTTTTACACTATCTATTCAAGGAACATGTAGTTTCTGTGTGTATATTAAAGTTAAATCTCATTCTAAGTATAACAAAAATAATCACTATTTAGAAGTATATGTGACAGTGTAAGAGTTAGGCAGGGCTGTGTGATGGATATTGCAGCAAGATTTAATAATGAAATAGCATTGTTCAGCCCCAAATTTACCCCTTACTAATTAAATGGCATTGAAAAAATAATTTCACCTCAGTCTCAGGTTTCAAATATGAAAACACAGAAAGCACTTTTGTATAGTTTAAAACTAAATGGAGAGGAAATGAATGAAGAGGAATTAGAGCAGAGAGAAAGCCTGAGAACAAATGAATGAGGAAACACTGGCCCAGGGAATCTCCTCATTTTCCAGTAGTTAGTGGTACTTCCAAGCAAACCCCATAATCCCACAGCACCCGCTGCTCTCCAGCTCTATTCTCATGGCCAAGTCGGCCACTCTCCAGTGCCACAGGTGATATGGATGGTGCTTGGCTGCTGGGGAAGGTTTACCAGTCAGGATTCCATTCAAGGTTTGACCTTGAAACCAGTCAGGCTGACTATGAATCCCGCCTGGACTTGGTGAGGCATCCAAAGTGATCTTGGAAGGGCAGTGCTGGAAGTTTTGAGATTCTTTCCTCAGCATTGTACCTTGTAAACCTCCTCTCTACTGTTGGAGGAGGGATAAAACCTCTGAGAAAGTAGCAGGTCTACTGCAAAGCAGGTGGTTGCTTGTCACTTCCAGGAGAGAATGACTTACCTCTTTGGCTTTAAATATTTTTCTTTTCATAATTTTTCTTATTTTGAGAATCCTTAAAAATATAA
The DNA here is from genome assembly GCA_004026585.1 of Noctilio leporinus. NCBI lineage: Eukaryota > Metazoa > Chordata > Mammalia > Chiroptera > Noctilionidae > Noctilio > Noctilio leporinus. Next base: position 50,009 of record PVIW01006528.1, read on the forward strand.
ATGTAAGTTTAGATTTCCACAACTAACTGATTCTCCCTTCCATTTAGATTCCAGCCTACTCTTTTCATTCTGTTGGCACCCTGATGTTTTGTCATTGACTATTTAAAAAATAACATAAAAAATCATGAGACGGCATATGTAAGGCAAAATAGACTTTCGTCTTTCAGCCTCTCATTCCTGTTCACTCACCTGTCTCCCATTTCAAACTCCCCTTTGTAAGGAGAGAATGTCTTTGCTAACATATATGCAGATTATATCTACATACTAGCATCAAAGCTATTGTAAAATAAGCACTCAGTATGAGCATCAGAAAGAGCTGTAGATGTTTCTTTCTGAAACACCTTAAGTTGATCTGCTGGGGAAATCTTTCAAATTTTAGAAAACTTTATGTTATCAACAAAAAATATACAGTGATTTCCTTATCTCAAGCACACTCCACTCTCCTCCACCTATCACATGGAAAGCAATGTGGGACTAATAATTATTTCCTCAGCAATGCAAATAACCTCAGCCTTTTATTCCCATACTATCTTAAACATCAGGTGCCCTTTCATGTTATAGCCAGAAGGGTTAGCTTGTTAAAAACTTGTGCCATCATCCTCCAAAGTACCACTCATGTGACTCTCATTAATGACAAAGACCTGTGTCAAAGGAGTGTGCAAAACCCCAGAGCGAGTTAAGATTCAAAGTGTTACTGAGGCCAAACTATCTTATCTATAGGTAAGCCTTCTGGGTCATGGTAGATTCACCTGATGAAATAAAGTGGAGAATTTTCTGGGTACCTGGGCCTTCTATCTCTACAATCACTAAATGCAAAGCTTTAGGTCACCTCCTATACTGAATACAGATTACCCAATAAAACTCTCCAAAGCTATATCATACATCATATAAATTGTTTTGTTTCATTCAAAAAACTAGTATTATGTCAGTACAGTAGCAAAGTTAAATATCTATATTTACAGTAATTAGCAGTAATTGCTTAAAATTAAATGGCAAATTAATTCCTTCACACATTTCTTCAAAAGCTATTTTGTAAAATTAAAAGCATACCTCAAAAAGCCAAATATAGCCTACTTATTTATATAGCTTTAATATGTGTATAGCTTTTATTAATGTAGTTTTACAGGAGTACGTTTCCTGAAGAAATCATTACTATTAACTTAGATATTACAGAAATACGAGGGACTGCTTATTCAAACCCATGATTATAACAATATTTCTAGGTTTGCAGATTTTTATACTCTACCGGAGAACTGAACAAAATCCCTGTAATTTAGTTATGCAACATTACTCAGTTTAACTGGCACTTTATGTTCTCGAATGAGGAAGGAACATTCCTCATCCATTGGAGGACACGGACTGTATTTTGTTAGGTTAGTCATCTTGTTATGTCCCATTCAGCTCAGCCCCATTAAGCTTTTGGGCCTAGAATTGCTGCCTGCTGCCAGGATTAATATCTCAGTATTTTTCCTCCCTTAGTTTATGGTTACTTTTCAAGAATTAAATGATCATTCAGAAAGTTGGCTTCAGTTTATGAGCTGTTAAACCTGTAGTAGACAAGATACAGCAAGAAGCATAAAAGTTATTAGTAACAACTTTCCTTTGCAAACATTTACTGGTCACATTTTTTTTTTTTTTTTTTTTTTAGCCTGAAGATCCATATTTCTTTCTAAACCTTCCTCTGTGTGATTCCAGGTCTTACATCAATACTGATTTCTCCCCAGTTCATAAAGTATGCTTATCCAGAAACCATCAACATTTACTTCTTTAATGGGGCAGTTTTCTGCATATTGAATTTGTTAATTTCTCTTCTTCCACCATTATATTTATTCTACAAGTGAGGTAAAACACCATATGCCATGGTAACGAATTCTAGATAAATGAACAAATGGAATGAAAAATGTATTTTGGGGGTGCTCAGAATTCTCCATATGATTATTGATAAAAGTGTCAGAGTGACAGCTCTGGAAATTAAAAGTTTGTAGTCTACAGGATGGATCAGCAGCACGAGTGATCACCTTCAACAACTAATATTTGTTTAATTGATTTTTAGTATTTCAGCTGGTTGAGACATAAATCTCTCTCGTTATTGAGTTGACTCTTTATAACCAGAGGACTGTTGTATTAAATGGGAACATATAAATGAATGAATATTTGAATTATCGTAGATGCCCAAAGTATTTTATTTGTTTACTTTACTACTGAGCATGTGTTTGCCAGTTTCTAACTCCTAGTGGACTTAACAAACTCCACTATTGATATTGTTTCAAAGAACAATTCACTGTGGCAGTACTACGCTTCTGTGTCATTCATAGATAAAAATAGATGCTAAAAATTCCCCACTTGTCTACATTTGCATCCTGAAACAAAGAAAACAAGAGTTAAGTACACAACATTTTTCAATGAATAAATTCACCATGTGTTTATTATGTGTAAATAAGTTGTATAATTTAAGATTTTTTTCCCCCTTCTCCTACACAAGGTTTACACTTGGCTTCCTTAAAATGTCTCTCTCTAAAATTTCAAGTTAATTGGAATGTAGAGCCTGCATATTGGAGAAAAGTTTGAGAATGTTTAAAACAGTATGAAAGTTAAAATCTAAGGGCCTTGTAAACCATGACATATTTTATTCAACCCCAGACTCCAGCTTACTGAGTCTTTAAACGTACAATGTCCCCCATACCACATTCTCAGTTCAGCAAATGTGTGTTTCTGGGCCAGGTGACCTTGCTCTACTTTGTTGTCACAACTCTAACTTATTTATACAGTCCACAATATGAAAACTAGCTGTTTTCATCTATATATTCTAGAATGAGAATTGATAGAAAAAAGGATCTCAATTGGAGGCATCTTTGTAAACTCATCTTTGTAGCTTGTTCAGGACCTTACCATTCTGGACACTCAGTCAATATGCATAAAGTACTTACGTTTATCTTATGACATGTCTCTTCCATTTATGACTGTCTCATATTTCATCTTGCACTTCCTTGTTAGACAAAAGATAAAATTTTGGATTGTTTTGATGAATAGACTTACCCGTTTTCTCTGAACTAATATTTTTAGGTCTCGGGTACACTGGATCTAGATCCTCTAAATAAGCAAACAGTTTTCAGGGAAGCAGGCTACCATCCAGCTCTTATTGGCAGGGTCTGAATGTCTGTAACAAGGGCTGGCTGCTATTCTGAGCCAAAGACTCTGTTTGTCTGCTTCCATTTAGCACAAAGTCCTTAATCTTCATCATTCTCAACCCCTGATTTGTTTTCCAATTTTTTCTCACATTCTTGCCATAAGCCAAATAAAGTAGTTCCATTTCCTGTTCATTTTAATAACATATTTTTACAGGATACTCATGGGTATCAGATTTTTCTGCATCTTCCCCACTAGCTAAACCACTTTCTTTTTTCAATATGTTGAGAAAAGCTTTTGCTTCATTGGTTTTTTGAAAACTTTATTTTTATTATTGACACTATGACAGTGGTCCCCATCTTTGCCCACCTCCACCTGCCCTCACCCCATCTCTTCCTTCTGGCAATCACCACACTGTTGTCTGTGTCTGTATATCATGCATATACAGTATGTTATTTGGCTAATTCCTTCATCTTCTTTTATCCAATCCCTCTCTCCTACCCATCTGAGAGCTGTCATGTATCCATGACTTTGTCCTTATTGTATTAATCAGTTTATTTTGTTCATTAGGATCCACATATAAGTAAGATTATATAGTATTTGTCTTTCTCTGACTGGCTTATTTCACATAGCTTAAGAATCTCCAGGTCTATCCATGCTGTTGTAAATGATAAGAGAAGCTTTCTTTATCAAAGAGAACTGATAGTATAGAATAATAGATGGATATTTATGTATATATATGATTATACTGCAATTTTGATAAGCACAGATGTGAACTATGTCAGAAGACCAATGAATACCGAGGAGAGAGAAATGATCTCTGACTAAATGTGTCAAGGACTGACTCCAGAGTTTATCATGCAAACCCAAGATAAGGACATTTCTAAAATGTCCAAAACAATATCTAAAGATCCAGAGATGTGAAAAAGCATGACATGGAGCCTGAAAAAAGTTCTGTGTCTCTAAAATGTGTGGTGTAACTTTGGAAGTTATGAGAGATATAGCTGCCAAGTTGAAAGGGGAATAATAATTAGAGGGATGGTGCTATTGGATATCTGTTTTAGAAAGTTAACCTTGGAATCAAGATGGAAACTAAATTTAAATGGATGAGAATTATCAGTAAATTTAGAAGAAATCTGAAGTAAACATCAAGTCACTTAAAGAGGAAGCAATAGAATAACAGGGTTAAGGGATTAACCTTTTTTTTTTTTTAATTCTGGAAAAATGAGAACTTTTAAATGGCTGCATATTGAGGGAAAGGGTAAGGACTCTAGGGAATATCTGTGTACATAATGGAAATATTAGGTATTTGACATTAGAATGTTAAGTTATGTGTACATAATAGAGAATTATCAGGTTATACACATATAGTAAAAACATTATAGAATTACACAACAATCTACAGAAGCATCTCTGATATGTCATGCTACATGAGATGTATATATATATGAAGAATAAAAAAGAAAAGCTCCCTGATTTTCAGGAGTTGGGGACTGATATAAATGTATAACAAATTTCAAATAATTTCTGAATTGCAGACTTTAATGCTTTAGACTTTTGAAAAAAAATTAGATGAAGGTCTTCATGAAAGATGCAGTACCTTTAGAGTTTGGAGGTAGTAAGGTGTGGGATTCAAACTCAGGATTTTCATAGGAATAACCATAAAGAGAAAAGATGGAGCCCAAATCATTTGTGGAATAGGAGACTGACAGACACATAAATGGTTTAAAATCAACAGAACATGTGGAGATATAATAAGGAAAATGTTTCATAACTACAGTGGAAAAAGACATGCCCTCAGCACTAAAACAGAGGAGATTAAAAGATGTGGGGTGTAGCATAATAAAGACAAAACAGAAAGATTGGTCTGGGGATGGATTCACAACAGGTCAGGAGCAAGCTCCGAAAAGAGTTACAGATCATCCAAATGCCTTGGCAACACAAGACCTTCCTTTTATACTCTTCTTGAATCTAGACATATCTTTTGGTTGCTTTATAATTTTGTAAAAGGGTGCAATTTGATTCATTGGTCATTCATTCTCTGTGGACAATGTGAGGAAAGGAGCTTTATGCTGTTATACATAAAGATCTTGGTATCACATGTAAAAATTCCTGTTAGTGGTTTCTTCTGAATTGACTTAAAATACTTTACTTTCTTACGCCTTCGCTAAACGTTGATTGAAAATAAATCAGGAACTGTATAGTATGGAACACCTTGTAAGCACATAATATACATTATAATACATATAATACATAAAGATAAATTCATAAATAATTAGAGAAACTTCCTTATGGAATTGAAACATTTTTTTTCTTGTCATTAAGCTAACTTTTCAGGCAGAAAAAGCAAATCCTGCTATCTTACTGCTTTAATGCATTTTCTAACTACAAAAAACTGAGATTGACTTCAACAGCCACACACGAAAACTCAGGCCTACCTTTGAATTCTACCTTTGTAACACTTTGCTTTAATATAGCAGTTTTTCAAGCTTCATTTCATTGGTACTAAAGAGCTTACTGTTGATATACTATGTGTGGAAAAATGATTCAGGTCAGACATACTGAATTTGTTGAGTAAAGATGTATAGTAGAAAGAGGCAACATACAAGATCTGGTCCTAGTTTGAGGCCTTGCAAACAAAATAATCCATAAATTTCTGGTTTTAAAAAGTGAATTCAGTTCTGGAAACCCATGCTTTGTGGTGGCATTGCCATGACTGGCTGCTATTGGGGAGCTGAAAAACAGTTCTGAAAGCACTATGTTCACGTATACCAAATCTGCGAATTTAGGAAGGAAAAAGCTGGAGCAAATTTAAGGAGGCAATTGCTGCCAATTATACCCCAAAGGCATGAAGCTATATGTGGAACACATTAATAAAGCTCTGAAGAGTAAAGAGCTGGGAAACTGCCATTTAAGTGGAAAACTTATTGTATTTCAGAAGTAGCAAACTGGCAACAGGTGGTCTGAATCTGGCTTGGACACGTGTTTTGTTTGGCCTTACTGTTTAAAAAAACAACATAAACTTGTCTGTCTTTATGTAGGACGTGTATTCTCTATCTCTTTACTTTTTCTACCACTCTGTTGCCTTATACACATCACACTCAATTCATTTACTCATCTTATTATTTAATTTTATACCATGCATGATGTTTTTTAATTAAAAAAGCTTAATTGCATTTATTCTATTGCCATTTATTTCCCTCATACCCACCTCCCTTTAACAATCGCACCACTATGATCCATGAGCCCTTTTTCCTCCCTCTGCCTTAGTTTCCATCCTGCTTTCTGTCTATGAGTTTTTCTCTATTTTGCTTTTCAGTTCAACTTGTTCATTAGATTCCACATATGAGTGAGATCGTATGGTATTTGTCTTTTGCCGATTGGCTTATTTCACTTAGCATAATGTTCTCCAGGTCCATCCATACTGTCGCAAAGGGTAAAATTTTCTTCTTTCTATGGCTCAGTAGTATTCCATTGTGTAAATGTCCTGTAGTTATTTCATCCACTCATTTACTGATGGACACTTGGGTTGCTTCTATATCTTGGTGATGGTAAACAATGCTGCAATGAACATAGGGTTGATTATATTCTTCCAAATTAGTGTTTTGGGTTCCTTGGATATATTTCAAGAAATGAGACCATTGGGTCAAAATGCAGGTTTATTTTTAATATTTTGGAGGTATCAATCTCCATCCTGCTTTCCATAGTAATTATACCAATCTGCATTCCCATTAATAGTACAAAAGGGTTTTCCTTTCTCCATATGTATTGTTTGTTGACTTGTTGATGATAGCCATTGTGACAGGTGTGAAATGACACCTCATTGTGGTTTTAACTTGCATTTCTTTGACTACTAATGACATTGAGCATCTTTCCACATGTCTATTGGCCATCTGTCTTTCTTGGAGAACTGTCTATTTAGCTTCTTTGCCCATTTTCTATTGGGTTGTTTGGGTTTTTTTGTGTGTGCATACGTATGTGTGTGTGTATGTTTGTGTGTATGAGGGTGTGTGTGTGTTGAGTTTTGTAAGTTCTTTATAAATTTTGGATATTGACCCCCTTAGATGTATTGGTGAATGTGTTCTTCCATTCTGTCAATTGTCTTTTTATTTTGTTGATGTTTTCCTTTCATATGCAAAAGAATGATGAATTCAGCAAAGTAGCAGGATAAACAATTAATATCTAGAAATCAGGTGCAAGTTTATATGCCAATCATTTTGTAGCAAAAAGGGAAATTAAGAAAGTAATCCAGCCCTGGCTAGTGGCATAGTGGATAAGGTGCCAGCCTGTGAACCCAAAGGTCACTGGTTTAATTTCCCAGCCTGGGCACATAACCAGGTTGCAAGCCAGGTCTCCAGCCAAGTCTGTAGCTGGAGGCAGGTGAAATGCAACTGTAAATTGAGCTCTTGCTCCCTCTCTGCCTCTTTCCCTACACCCCTCTCTAAAAGTAATAAATAAAATCTTAAAAAAAGAAAAGAAAAGAAAAGAAAAGAAAAATATCCTACTCACAATTGCCTTAATAAGACTGAAATAATCAGGAATAAACCTAACCAAGGATGTAAAAGAACTTTACTTAGAAAATTATAACACAGAAAAGAAAGAAATTTAATACAAATAAGTGGAAATATGTACCATGTTCATGAATAGAAAGAATTAACATTATTAAAATGTCCATATTAGAAAAAGCAATTTATAAAGTCAATGCAATTCTTATCAAGATTCTAATGACTTATTTCACAGAACTAGAATATTCCAAAAATGTATATGGAACCACAAAAGGCCCCACATAGCAACACAACAGTGATCCTGAGAAATAAGAACACAATTAGAGGAGACACACTACCTAAATATCAAAGTACACTATAAGCCACAGTAGCCAAAACAGCATGGTATTGGCAAAAACAAACAAACAAACAAACAAAAAACAGACACATACGTCAATGGAACAGAATACAAAACAGAAAAATAAACCCACATCATTATAGTCAATTCAAATTCAATAGAAAAAAAACAAGCACATACAATAAGCTAAAGATAGTCTATTCAATATGTGGTGTTGGTAAAATTGGTCAGATAAGTGCAGAAAGATGAAACTGGACCACCTTCTTACACCACACATAAAAATAAATTAAAAATGGATTAAAAAGTGAAATATTAGACCTGAAACTATAAAAATCCTAGAAGAAGACATAGGCAACAAAATCATGGGTATTGCTCACAGCAATATTTTCCCTGGTATATATCCCCAGCCAAGGGAAACAAAAGAAAAAGTAAATAAGTGGGACTACATCATTCTAAAAAAGCTTTTGACTTTTTTATAGCAGTATGGTATTGTTATAGAAAGACTTCAGAGGAAAAGGATTTGAGATGGAATTCAAATTAAGTAATTTATTAATTGTGCAAAGGTATCACTATGAACTTCATTGTTCTCATCTGTGAAAAGGGAGACTAAAAATATTACCACCTGCTAGGCTTATCACATAGTCTAAACTGAGTAATGTGACAAGATAGTGAGTAAGGATGTCTTTTAACCCTAATTGCTATATAGTTGCTATGATTTTCTTTCAAAATTATGACCTTTGTTTTTTGAATTCTTTAATTTTATATACTTTTCACAGTTATAAATGACTTTAGGAATCCTAGGCCTGCATCCTTTGGAGATTTTGCTCTGCATGTATATGTATATGTGAGTAGATACCAAACTTGACTACATAATGAAATTAATGGTGGAACTTTAAAAATTACTGATGATTGAATCACATCCCTAATAATTCTTTGTCTATTGACTTAGGAGTGAGCTGAGCTTTGTAGTTAAAGTTGTTTTTTATACTCTCTCATTAGTTTCAATGAGCAAAGTTCAAGAACCATGACTTACACTAATTCAGTAGAAATATCCCTGAATTGTAAAGTTTAGCCAAAATCGATTTGATTTTTCTCAGTCTATTTTGTAATTAAATAGATACAGCAGATATTGCTAGTTAGTTTTTGTATCTTTTTAAATCCTCATACAAGAATATGTTTATAGAGTTAGAGAGAGAGAGAGAGAGAGAGAGAGAGAGATATGAGAGAGAAATATGAATCAGTTGCCCCTAGCACATACCCCAACCATGGATCGAACCCACAACCTAGGTATGTTCCCTGACCATACAAGTTCTTGGTGTACAGTACCATACTATGATGCTTCAACCACTGAGCCACCTGGTCAGGGAGTTTTTCTATCTTTTAATTCAGTTATTCACAAAGTGTGGCAGTGTTAGTACTCCCTGGTATGATAAACAAATTAATGCCTTTCCCTTACAAGATGTTGTAATAGCCAGAATTGCAAATATCGTTTTACAAGGCAAAAAGAACTTTGTTGTTATAATTGAGTTAACAATCTTAAAATGAGGACAGTAGTTTGAATTATCCAGGTGGGTCCTATGTAATTACAAGGGCTCTTGTAAGAAGAGGTGGTGGAGTTCCACTCAAAAAATTATTTAAGGACTAACCATAAGACTGAGAAGATAGAAGAAGCCACTACTAGAAACACTGTTGGCTTAGAAGATAAATAAAGTGGCCATAAGCCAAAAACATACATGGATTCTAGGAGCTGAAAAATAGAAGGAAATGGATTCCCCTGAAGTAACTCTGCCAACACTTTGATTTTAGCCTTTTAAAACCCAATTTCAGATATCTTTGTCCTCCAAAACTGTAATATAACAAATTCATATTGTTTTAAGCCACTATGTTTGTTATAGTAGCAATAAGAAAATAATAAACCTGGAAATTTACTAAAATACAAATCATTAAGATCTCTCCCAGAACTATGATCTCAGGATCTGCAGGGTCCAGAAATTCATGCTTTCATGACTTTTCCAGCTGATTCCAATACACAGTAAACTTTGAGAACTACTGCAGTAGATTAGGGTTTAATTAGTTTCTTTTTATTCCCCAAATGTATGATTCAATGGCTTTGATATGAGAGAGTATGTATAAACACTCAATTCATCCTGATTATAGAAATTTTATATCATGAAATATTACAAATAATCCTAAAAAGAAGGCATTTAAAGTGAAGACTAAGTGATGAGAAGGTTCTCAATGTCTAGCATAATTGGTGGACTTATAAAAATGTGTTTTTTAAGAGTTCTGATCTTCAGTACAGAAATCACAGGCTTCAGCTTAACATTCTCATCTGGTAAGCACACAACACTAATGTCACTAGGTATCTTCTCATATTGTAGGGGGCATTGAGGAAGAGGAAAAAGTCAGCCTAAGAATCTAAATCATATATTTTTTTCTAGCTTCAGTGCTTTTCTCACAAAAAGTTTAATTTAAACTTGTGGTGGAATAGCTAGCATGTACTCATATACTTTAAATGCCCATGCATCATCAGGGGTGGAAGGATTTAATTTTAATGAAAATTGTTAATTTCAAAATACCTTCATTGATTACCACCCAGTGAGTAAAAACCAGATACAACCAGGAAACATGAAAAATTCCCTGTTGCTTTGATTCTCATAATGAAATCTTTGAGCAGCCCACATTTGTTTTCTTAGGTATATCTAATCCCATATTGTCTGTTTAAGCTATAGGCTAATGTGCATATTGTTTGGAGGAGCAGGCTCTTCTCTGTGGAAAACACTATAAGGACTACGATATCCACAAGGCTTCTAAGGTATTGAATGCTAAATGCTTCCACTTTGACATTGACGGGTGACTAGTTTAGCTACTATAATATTACCAATTCAGCAGCCCTTGAAACTGTCTGTATATGAACTTTTCATATGAGCGAACTGGGTACCCTACATTTATCATTTGAACCTAAGAACAATCTTCTAAAAACATTGAAGTCACTTCTGTTATTTATAGCACGGTCAGTAATTTCTTTGTCAAACTACTTAACTGCATTTTATCATACTTTTAAAAATATGATATGAGGATCTAAAGTTCAAGGAAGTATGACAATCTGTTGAAAAATATTCACCAGACAAGTAATCATACATTTCTGTGTCACCTGACATGCAGTGAACACGCTGATAAATGACTCAGGATTTAAATGGTAATTATCATTCATCATTATAATAGACTTATTAATTCATAAATTCTTGGTAAGCCAATTTTCTAAAAAAAGGTTAATAATAAAAGTAGAAAAGAAAAAATAGCCCCAATGTGATAAAAAATGTAAGACCTAAAATATCTTTCCCACCACATACCTTTCCTAATTTTCCATTATTTTTATATTAAAAATATTTCTCAATAAACAAGTATATTTTCTTAGTATTTTTCAAATTTTATTTTATTGTTGTTGTATTACATTCATCCCACTTTCCCCCCTCTGCTCTTCTCTTCTCCACCCTTGCCCTCCCCAACACAGTCAATCCCACAAGTTGTCCATGTCCATGGATCATCCATGCTAGTTACCCTTCTTTGCCTCCATTTCCCCGCTCCCCCTCCTCTCTGCACTTTGCCTCCTTCTTCTGCCTCTCCCTCCCCTCTGCACATTGTAAGTCTGTTCTTTGTATTTGTGTCTCTGTTTCTGTTTTGCTTGTTTGTTTGTTTTGTTCATTAGTCTCCTGTATTGGGTGAGATCATATGGTATTTGCCTTTCACTGACTGGCTTATTTCACTGAAGGTAATACTCTCCAGTTCCATCCATGTTGTTGCAAAAGGTAAAAGTTGCTTTTTTTCTGCTATGTAATATTCCATTGTGTAAATGTAACACAGTTTTTTGATCCATTGATGGGCACTTAGGCTGTTTCCAGCACTTGGCTATTGTGAACAATGCTGCTATGAACTTAGGGGTGCATAGGTTCTTCTGAATTGGTGTTTCAGGGTTCTTTGGGTATAATCCTAGCACTGGAATCACTGGGTCAAAAGGCAGTTCCATTTTTAGTTTTTTTGACGAAATTCCATACTGTTTTCCATAGTGGCTGCACAGTCTGCATTCCTACCAGTAGTGCACCAGGGTTCCCTTTTCTCCACAACTTCGCTGTCCAGCACTTGTTTGTTGATTTGTTAATGATGACCATTCTGACAGCTATGAGATGGTATCTCATTGTGGTTTTAATTTGCATCTGCCTGATGGCTAGTGATGTTGAGAATTCTTTCATATGCCTTTGAGAGCTTTGTATGTCCTCCTCAGAGAGTTATTTGTTCAGGTCCTTTGTCAATTTTTTAATTGGGCTGTCTGTTTTCCTGGTGTTGAGTTGCACAAGTTCTTTGTATATTTTAGATATCAAACCCTTGTCTGAGGTATTATTGGCAAATATGTTTTCCCATACTGCTCATTCCCTTTTAATTTTGCTGATGTTTTCTTTAGCTGAGCAGAAACTTTTCAGTTTGATATAGTCCCATTTGTTATTTGTTCCTTTATTTCCTTTGCCCTTGGAGAAGTATCAGTAAAAATATTTCAGCATAGGATATCTGAATTTCCTATGAAAACATAGGAAACTATGTTTTCCTCTAGGATTTTTATGGTGTCATAGCTTATGATTAAGTTCTTTATCCATCTAGAGTTTATTTTGGTGTAAGGTGTAAGTTGGTGGTCTAGTTATATATATATATTTTTTTTCATGTCTCTGTCCAGTTCTCCCAACCCCACTTGTACTGCTCTTTTACCTCCTTGGTTAAGTTTATTCCTAAGTACTTTATTTTTCTTGTTGCTATGGTAAGTGGGATTTGTTTACTAGCTTCTATTCTGATGTTTCATTGTTGGTATATAATAAAAAATTATTTTGATTTCTGAATATTGACTTTATACCCAGCTATTTTGCTAAATTTGCTTATTAGGTCAAGTAGGTTTTAGGTGGAGTCTATCGGGTTTTGTATATACACAACCATGTCATTTGCAAATAATGACAGTTTGACTTCCTCCTTTCCAATTTGGATACCTTTGATTCCTTTTTCTTGTCTAGTTATGGCTAGAACTTCAAAAAAGATGTAGATCAGAAGTGGAGAGAATGGACATCTTTTTCTTGTTCTTAATTTTAGGGGGAAGGCTTTTAGTTTTTGCCAATGAAGCATATTGTTGGCTGCAGGTTCCTCATATATGGCCTTTATTATATTGAGATATGCTCCCTCTATTCCCATTTTGCTGAGTGTTTTTATCATAAATGGTTGCTGTACTTCAGCAAATGCTTTTTTTGGCATCTATTGATATGATCATATGGTTTTTGTCTTTCATTCTGTTTATGTGTTGTATTACATTTATTGATTTGCAAATGTTGTATTCCACTTGATTGTGTATGATCTTTTTAATGTGTTGCTGTATCCAGTTTGCCAACATTTTGTTGAGAATTTTAGCATCTGTGTTTGTCAATGATATTGGCCTGTAGTTTTCTTTCTTAGTTGTCTTGACCTGGTTTTGTGATTAGAATAATATTAGCCTCATAGTAAGAGTTTGGGAGTCTTCCCTTTTTTTGAATTTTTGGGAATAGGTTGAGAAGTATAGGAGTTAGTTCTTCTTTAAATGTTTGGTAAAATTCACCTGGGTAGCCATCCAGTCTGGGGCTCTTGTGCATTGGGAAATTTTTTTATTACTGCTTCAATTTCACTAGTTATTATTGGTCTACTCAGGCTTTCTGAATCTTCTGGATTCAGTTTTGATAGATTATACCTTTCTAGAAATTTGTCCATTTTGCCCAAGTTGTCAAATTTCTTGTCATATAGTTGTTTGCAGTAATTTTTTACAATTCTTTGTATTTCTGAGGTATTGGTTGTGATTTCTTCTCTATTGTTTCTAATATTTTAAATTATTGTTTAATTTTATTTTTTATTTTTAGAAGATTTTATTTATTATTTTTAGACATAGTGGAAGGGTGAGAGGCAGAGAGGGAGAGAAACATCAATGTATGGTTGCCTTTCACCTGCCTCCAGCTATGGACCTGGCTAGAGACCTGGTTTGCAACCTGATTATGTTGCCCTGGTTGGGAATCGAACCAGTGACCTTTAGGTTTGCAGGCTGGTGCCTTTGTCATTTTTCATTTTATTTGAGTCATTTATCTTTTTTCTTGATGAATTTGGTTAAAGACTTATTAATTTTGTTTATTTTTTCAAAGACCTAACCCCTGAATTTATTGGTTCTTTTAATTACAGTTTTAGTCTAAGTCATTTAATTCTGATCTGATCTTGATAATTTTCTTGGTCAATGCTCTGGGCTTTGTTTATTGTTGTTCTTCTGGTTTTTGCAGCTTTATGGTTAACTTGTTTGTATAAGCTTCTTCTAATATTTTTAAGTAGGCCTGCATTGCTGTGAATTTCCCTCTGAGGACTGCCTTTGCTATGTCCCATAGGTTTTGGGCTATTGTGTATTCATTTTCATTTGTTTCCAGAAAGTTTTGATTTCTTTTTTGATCTCATTGTTTATCCATCTATTAGCATGTTATTCAGTGTCCACAAATTAGAATGTTTCTGTTTTTTTCCCCTTGAGGTTTGTTTCTAGTTCAAGCCATTGTGACCTGAGAAGATGCTTGTTATGATTTTAATTTTCTTGTATTTGTGGAAGCTTGTCTTGTGACCTACCATCTGGTGTATCTTTGAGAATGTTCCATGTGCATTTGAAAAGAATGTGTACTTTGCTTCTTTGGGATGAAAAGTTCTGAATATATCAGTTAAGTCCATTTCATCTAGTGTGTCATTCAATGCCACAATATCCTTGCTGATTTTTTGTTTGTTTATTTGTTTGTTTGTTTGTTTTTGCTTGAAAGTTCTGTCCATTGTTGATAATAGAGTATTAAAATCCTCTACTCTTAGTGTTTTGCTGTCCATATCCTTTTTGAAATCCTCCAAGATTTTTCTTATATATTTGGGTGCTCCTATGTTGTGTATATACATGTTTACAAAGGTTATATCTTCTTGATGGATCATTCCCTAAGTATTACGAAATGTCATTTTTTTGTCTCTTTTAATGACCTTCATTATAAAATATATTTTGTCTAAAATAAGTATTGGTACCCCAGCCTTTTATTCATGTCCATTTGCTTGAAATATATTTTTCTATCCCTTCACTTTTAGTCTCTGTCAATCTTTTGTTTTGAAGTGGGTCTCTTATAGACAGTATATATGTGTGTCATGTTTTCTTATCCATTCAGCTACCCTATGTCTTTTGATTGGTGAACAAACCACTAATTAAAACCACATTGATTCAAGGCTCATTTCAGTAATAGAAAGCCCAAAACTAAATGGTTAAACATATAAACTACTTGTACTGATAGCTATTATTTTATTCTCTTATAATGATTGTTTTGTTTCTTAGGAAAGAAATCCTTTAAAGGCAAAATTCGCCCATTTGAACTTTGACCAAGAAGTTCAACAACATCATGAAGTTCATAGTCGCATTGGCAAAACTGACATACAGTGTCTATAAGTCACTATGTTCAAGGTTAAGAGTGATGCGTATTTCATGTTTACATTTTACTAGAATTTTACATGTTAAAGTCATGATTTTAAATCTCTAGGCTTTCATTCCTCCAAACTATCTGAAGACACAGTGTGCCACAGACTTATGACATCTGTTTCTCCCTCTACTTTCTTCAAACAGAAACATTTCTTAAGTGTCTACATGTTGTAGAAGGGGAATGTTTCAGAGGTGGCCACTTCTTCGAAATAATCCAAAGCTATCAGGCCTCTGAAGCAAGGTGAGGGGGAAGAGAAAAAAGCTGAAACACAAGGTTCATTTGGTAAGTTTTACATTAACAATTATAGGCTGGACAGAATAAGAATGTGGCTTTTTGACTCAAAAACTCTGAGTCATGGTGTAGAAACAAGTACTTGGCTGTCCCACCACTGCTCTCTCACAGAGTAACTGTTAGGGAAGCCTTGACTGGGGAGTATGATTTATTTATCTATCAGGTGTAAACTTCAGGCACTCAATTTGTTTTGGACTTGTTCCACTTTGTCTTTAGTCTGTTCCAGTTCACCTTTCATTTTCAGGAAAAACAAGTTGATTGTGGGATCCACCATTGTTGATCTCAATTGGGCAATACTGGGCTGCTGGACTTGCTTGAGGTACACTCTTGCATCTCCTGCTCCTTGGTTGCTAGTCAAATTACAAGGTGTTTTCCCTGCGCTGACTTTTGCTGTTGTTGCTTTAGTTTTTCTTCCCACTCCCTTAAGCCGGTTACATCATTAGAGTTCAGTCTGTGTACTTGCCCTCCAAAGCTTGCACCTATGCTTCATAATGCTTCCATCTTAAAATTAATTCATCTCGTGCCATAACTTTGAAGCCTCATTCAAACTCAGTCTCAATCAGTTGAACCTTTTCTGGGAAGAATTTTCCTTGGTCATCGTGAATCCTTTCCAGACAGAAGTCATGCCAGCCAGGCCTGCCTAGTCACCTAGGGCAAAGCCACCAGATCATAGTAGCCTCATCCTTGCCCTGCTGCTCCCCTTTATTTGTAGGTCTCAGTGCCACAAAACAGCACTGAAGAAGGTTCTCAGTATTTTGAAAGAACAAAAAGTACAATTTCTTTTATGACTTGCTCTTTCACACTTCCCATATGAACCAGAATAAATATAAAAAGCAAACAGGTAATATTTGAAAGCTCTAAATTCATATAATCCTGAATAAATGAAGATGGCTTTAAGCAGTGATTCTTATTATTAATAAATGTCATATTGCAAGTTGTTTACTGAACTAAATCTTGCATTCCAAACACTAACAACTTACACATATTCAGACTTATGCTGATTAAAATGTCAAATTATGCTCAACATCAGCATGATTGTCTTTTCTTTTAAGTTTGAAATATACTTTAATTGTAGTTTGTATCCCTGAATGAATTACAAAAGGAAATGCAAAAATAACAAGCAAATGCAAAAGAAAAAAATAGTTTTCAAGGGTGCTAAAATATAGCAACTGCTAAAAAGTTACAGCTATAACAGTTAAAATGTAGTTTTTAATTTGTTTTAATAAGGCCTAAGCTGGTGTGGCTCAGCAAATTGAGCACCCACCTGTGAACCCAAGGGTTGCTGGTTTGATTCTCAATCAGGGCACATAACCAGGTGGCAAGCCAGGTTTCTAGCCTAGTCTCCAGCTGGAGGCAAGTGAAATATACATTGATGTTTTCTCCCTTTCTTTCTCCCCACCTTCCCCTTTATCTAAAAATAATCAACAAAATCTTTAAAAAACAATAAAGTTTGTCTTCATAGGTAAAATTGTTCCTCAATTACTTTCAGAGAAATGGGACAAATATTTTTAAAATTTTTACACTTAATCATATCTAGTCAAATGGGTACTTTATTTGCATAACTCTTGCTCTCAATTTGAACCATAAGCTACAAAATGCCATGATTAATTATTTTTACTTTTTGTTTTCCGGGGGAAAGTCAACATAAAAAAGAACATTTTTTTGACATTATCAATGTCAAACTGAATTAGAAATAAAATTATTCAAAAGAAGGAAACCTTACCCTTTGCAATAGTATAGTTGTACTTAGAGAGTATGATAAATGAAATAAGCCAATCAGAGAAAGAAAAATACTGTATTATTTCACTTATATGTGGAATCTAATGAACAACATGAATTGACAAAATGGAAACAAAATCATGGATACAGAGAACAGATTGACAGCTGTCACAGAGAAGGGGATTAGGACTTCATGAGAAGGGTGAAGGGATTAAGCAATTGAAAAAAAGACTCATGGAAATAGAGAAGCTAAAGAACTTACATGTATGACTCATGGACATGAACTAAGGGGGGCATTGCTGGAGGGAATGGGGTACTGGGTGGAGGGGGATAAAGGGGGGAAATTGGGATAACTAAGAGCAAAATAAATAAAGTATATTAATAAAAGAAAAAAGGACTCGGACAGACACAACATTCTGATGATTGTCAGAGGGAAAGATCGATGGAAGAGAGTAGAAAAGGGTAAAAAGAGGGTTAATGGTAATGAAAGGAGACTTGACTTAGGGTGGTAAACACACAATACAATTATAGATGATATATTGTAAAATTCTATACCTGAAACCTATATAATAGCCAAGCAGAGCCAGTTTAGAGAACCTTCCTTTCCTTTGTACTATCTCCCTTGTGCATGATCATAAGCTTAATAAAATCTGTCTGGAAATTTTAAAAAAAGGAAAAAAATGGCAACATGATGTAATCATGCACACATATTTAATTTTAGTGAATTGCAGAGTCAGAATATTTAATTTCTCTTAAATTTGCATCTAACTTTTTAGAAAAATTTTAGTTATAAATAAAAATAATGCATTTTAAATTAACTTGGGTATAGAGTTGGAAAGAGAAAAATTACATTCAGACTATAAATCTATTAAGATAGAAATTAAATAAAATCACATATATAGATACAAATATCTATCATGTATTCTATAATGAGATTTCAAAAAACAGAATAATTCCTCTATAAATTTTTAATTTCCCTTTATATGGAAATAAAAGTTAATATTCTGGTGTAGGATCAGATATCTAGGCTACAGGTAGAAAACCTGCTGTTAACATTAATGATTGGAGTTTTATTTAAATAATGGTTCTATAATTAAAACCACAGAACCTGACAAATGTTTGACACATATAGTTTCCATGGTTTTATTAATATACATTGGAAGGAAAAAATGGAACATATAACAAAAATGAATAATAACTACTAACCACATGAAATAATAATATTCTCTCTCTCTTTCTTCCATTCATTATTTTCTGTTTGTCTGTGTTAGAAAATATGCATGTTAGGTGAGCACTCTGATTTTTCTTGGAGGCTCATATTTATGCTTCTGAAACTGAATAATGGGATGGCACACCAAGGATAATTTTCCTTTGTAATCAAAGTTCTGAGGACATATGTTGTACACTTGTAGTGATACATTAGAAAAAATAAACAGATCAACCATACCTTTTCTGACTATCCCCTTATACTCCCTTAGTGGTCAACAGTAGGATTTCTTGAGGAAGGACACTCTTTGTCAGGCACAATACTCAACCAAAATCAATGCATGAATATTTTAAGTAATTAAAAAATAAATAACACTGGCTTAATTTTATTGCTTTATCACAAACTGTGTTTCAACCTTAAACAACAGGCCATGCCTGAGGTTATCAAGCTCTGTTTATGTGATTTTTCCCAAGAGCTTCTTCCATACACTGGACCTGGCTTTAAATATTATATGGCTGGTTAGTGCTAGAAAAGCCATTGAGCTATGAAGGTCAGTTGTATTGCTGAAATTCTAGATAAGAAATAGTGTTCTATAATAAACTCAAGTTTTATGATAATTAGAACATTGTTTACAAAGTATTGCAATGTGAAATTCCTAATTTATTTGAATCAACATGTATGATTATCAGAAAAATAACTTTAATGTTATTTTGCTTCTATAAACACTTTATACACCTGGGGAACCATTCTTATATAAAGTTTGTCATGTGTCATGTGTCATGTGTGTCAGGTGTTTCAAATGTTACCAAGTTATTTATTCTTATCATATTGTTCATATTCACTCAAACATAAATATAAAGTTCATGTACTCTCAAAAATTTTAAATATACTATTTTTCTTTCTCCATAACACTCCTTATTTTAGGTGTTGCTTAAAAATATTTTATGGGAACTTTCTTATTTATTTACTCAACTCTGTCCCTGAAAAGACCTGAATGATCTTTTAGGGCATATATGTGTGTGGAGAATAACAGAAGTGCTGATCAAAACAGAGAAATGTATTTGCACTGTAAGCACAATTCCCAAGATTGGCCTTCATCAAGAGTCCAAAGTAATCAATCATGACTGACATGAGATGTGAAGTGTAAAGATGGCATGGCATGATCACCTACAGAAACTGTTGTATTTATCCCATCTGTAACTCATGCATTGTTGCTCCAAATTTCCTAACAACCTCCCACTCACCTTTGAAAAACTGGCAGAAGATTCAGTTATGTTTATTTTTATGATCTGTGGTTTCATTCTGTTCAATGTTTGGGGAGGGTGGTGAATACCAGCCCTCATGCTGATTTCTTTCATTAAATATACTTTTTTAAGTATACATGCTCTGAAAACTGAGAATTTTATATTTATCTAACTAGTCTACAGAGTGCATAAGATACTTACTCTCTAAGCACTTAACAGCCAGGCACCCCATCAAGTTATTTGAAAAGGAGAGCATGCTTATTATGATAACAATGAAACACTGTTTCAGAATATATTCCCTCTCATCTGCCAGCACAGCACATGAAATCCAAAACTTAACTTCTGGGATATTTAACTTCCACATTCCTTCTCTCCAAGTCATTTTTCTATGCTGTCTTTTGGGGTGCTCATGAAACATTAGAACTAAAATGTCCACTCTCCTGCCTGGGTTTTGACTACCTGGGAAAATCTTTCCACTACCAAAGTTCAGAGCCCTAGGAGAAGGTAGTCTCAAGATGGAGAGTAGTAGACAAATTTATTTATTTATTTATTTGCCCACAAAGATCTTCCCTTTGCCTTAAATTTGCTAGCATATATTACTAAATACTATAAAATTTATTAGGAATTTACAACACTGCTTTCACACCTAATCTTATTTTATACATACTTTATTTATTTATTTTGCAAACAACATTTAAGTATTTTCATTTAAGGGGCCATTCCTTTATCTCTTGTTTTGTTTTTAAATATGTTTTATTGATTATACTCTTACAGTTGTCCCAATTTTCTTTTTCCTTTGTTCCCCTCCACCCAGGAGCACTTTCCCTCCCTCAATCCAATGCCCCTTCTTAGTTCATGCCCATGGGTTGTGCATTTATGTTATTTGATTTCACCATTTCCTCTAGTATTCATAATTTCTCCCTCTCTGTCTTGTACCCATTAATTATGTTTCCCAATGTGTACAACATTTCTCTATTTCACCCCCTTCTCCCTTCCAGCTGATAACTTTCCCCAATGATCCCCATACTTATGATTCTAGTCCTATTCTGCTTAGTTTATTTCTGTGTTTTTTTTTTTGTTTGTTTGTTTGTTTTTTTTTAGATTCTGTTGTTAAATGTTGTGAGTTTGTTGTCTTTTTAGTGTTCATAAATTTGATCCTCTTTTTCTTAAATAAGTCCCTTTAATAATGGCCTGGTGATGATGAACTCCATTAGCTTTGCCTTGTCTAAGAAACACTTTATCTGCCCTTCTATTCTAAACAATAGCTTTGCTGGATAGAAAATCTTGGTTGTAGATCTTTGCTTTTCATCATTTTGAGTACTTCTTGCCAGTTCCTTACTTCCTGAAAAGTTTCTTTTGAGAAATAAGTTGTCAGTCTTATAGGAACCCCTTTGAAGGTAACTCTCTTTTCTCTCATTGCTTTTAAGATTCTCTTTTTAGCTTTAATCTTTGGCATTTTGATTATGATGTGTCTTGGTGTGGTCTGATTTGGGTCTAGCTTGTTTGGCATTCTCTACACTTCCTGGACTTGTGTGTCTATTTCCTTCACCAAATTTGGGAGGCTTTCCTTCATTATTTTTTCACTCAAGATTTCACTTTCTTGCTCTTCCTTTTCTCTTTCTGGCACCCTATGATTCAGATGTTGGCACATTTAAAGTCAACCCAGACATTCCTAAGCTTCTCCTCACTCTTATTTTCAATTCTTGTTTCTTCATTCTGTACTGGTTGACTATTTATTTCTTCCTTTATGTTCCAATCATTGATTTGAACCCTGCTTTCCTTCCATTCACCATTGGTTTCACATGCACTTCCCTTCGTTTCACTTAGCATAGCCTTCACTCCTTTCCTTATGAGTTTACCATACTTATGCACATCTGTCAAGTCTGTGAGCTAAGATTCACCAATGTTTTAAACTATATATCTGTTAGGCTGGCTATCTCCTCATCTGTTAGGTCAGCTATTTCTTTGTCCCAGTTCTCCCTCTGAAATCTTGATCTGTTCCCTTTTTTGAGCCATATTTCTCTGTATCCTCATTGTGACAGGCTCCTGTATTTGCCTCTGTATCTTAGGTAGAGCTGTCTCTCCTGTTATGTTTTAAGGGGTGGTATTCATCAGTATAGATGACCCTTTCAACCCATTGTGGCACTGTATGTGGGGGAGAGGTCTGAGAGGAAACAATAATGCCTGCTTAGCACTTGCCCCTTTTCTAGGCACTTCTGTATGGGACTGGCACTGCTCTAGTTGTTGCCCTGGCCATGGTTCCCAGAGTGGGTGAGTCTGTGTATGTTCTAGGGCCATGGGGGCTTCTAAACATATAGACTCTGCTGAGAGACCAGCAGTTTCTTTCTCCATTCCAACACCCAGAGGTTTTTACAGTCAGAAGCAATGGGGCTTTATTTTTATCCCAGGGCTGGAACTGTGAGCCATGTGGTGTGGTCTGGTGCTGAGAGCACTCAACTGGTGCCCTTACTGGAAATTGAACCTTTGACCTTTTGGTTCATAGGCCAGCATTCAATCTGCTGAGCCATACCAGCTGGGGCTGTTTGTTCTTTCTTGCTCTGGGATCCTGACTCTATAAGATGCACTTTATGTAGCATACTTCTCCATACCCCTCTGTCACACACAACCTCTAGCAGTGCTGCTGGCACTACAGTTTTGATAAATTTCTTGTTACAAGTGGGAAGATCTATGTAGCCTCAAACTTAATAAAGACCTTCCTCATTCTGGCTACAAAACTAGCAACAAGGAGTATTAGTTCTTCCACTGGGTAAGTTGCAGGAATTTTTATATGAACCAGTCAAGCTGAGAAATAAAACAGAGTGTTAGTCCCAATGTAGCACTAAATGATGTACAAGACAAATAAACTGAGGCAGAAGCCTCAATTTTTATTATTTGGATCAAATTGGAAAGCAAGTAATTGATACTACTAGTCAGAGTGCTCATTATTTGGTACTGGTTTTATGAGCTATAAGATAACTTTTAGGTCACACTCACTGGTAACTGTTGTGAGTTCTGGTCAGATTCTTATATGGGTCAGCTGGGACTGTAGCTATATAAAATCAGTGACTATGACTGTAGCATGGTAGAGAATGTAACACTTTCTCTCAGGTGAGGGACATACACAAACATAGATAACAGCATAGTGCACAAAGAGTAAAATAGTGTACAGTAGTTAAGAAAAGAAGAATGACATATATAGTATAGTAAGAAGGAATAGATAACATTAGATATAATACAAAAAGTCAGTAAACCTCCTGCCATAAGAATAAGAAAACTATTGGGATTACAGGACTAAAATATTGGCTCAGCCAACTTCTGGCAAAAAAAATTATTACTCTCTACTGAGGAGGAATTGGTAATAAATACTAAACACATACACCTGTATTGTAAGTTTAACTCACAATGCACACATAATTTAGTCTAGTTAATATTTTGTAAGTTTATCCAAACAATGATTAAATTATTCTCAAAGAGCTTTCTTGGACTTAAAGTCCAATTAAAGCTTCCCATCCAGGTGTTGAGAGAAGCTTCACAGTAATCTAAGGCTGCAAAAAATCTGATCCTTCTTAATTGGCCTTTTTACATTCATTCCTTCTTAGGAAAAGTAAAGTTTGGAGACAATGAGAAGAGAACTATATGACCAGTATGCTGGGAAATTTTAATAACAAACATATGAGGAGGTCAATATTTTTAAAGTAGTAATTAACAGTTAATACCCAAATTGATACATGAAGGCCAGGGTAAGTTTTCATGGCTCTACTTATAAGAGGCTTGGTTTTATTTTAATCTAATTCTTTGGATACCAAGGAATGTTTTTAGTAGCAGTGTTATTCATTTATAAAATATGGATTCAATTAATAAACTATATTTATATGCAACCTGTCAAATTGCTGCTTTTAAACAATTGGGTTCACTGAGCAAGCTGATTTAATTCCTTACTAAATAGAAAAAATAATGGACATTCTCTCTACTCAAAGATACATGTGGATAAAATTTAGGTATGTGAGCCTTTTCACTATGGAATAGAATAACATAACTGAGTATTTATTTTAAATACATACACACAATGGAAGAAATCAAACTAAATGTGTGTGTTTAACCTTTTCAACTTTCTGAATATTGGATGTGGTAAGATTGAGTATGACAGTCAAGTAGCTAAGTTGAAAGTTTTTTCTTTGTATATGTTAATTTTCTCTTCCACAGAACCTAAATGAAAGCAGATGAATTTTTCAGAGAGATTTAGTCATTTAATAATTATGTCAATTTTATAAAGGTGAATCAAATGATTGGTTATACCAATAATCAATAATTTAATAATAAAGGAACCAACCTACGAACCCAAAGGTTGCTGGTTCAATTCCCTAGCCAGGACACATAAGCAGGTTGCAGGTTTCCAGCCAGGTCCATAGATGGAGGCAGGTGAAAGGCAACCATACAGTGATGTCTCTCTCCCTCTCTGCTTCTCTCCCTACCCCTTTCTCTAAAAATAATAAATAAAATCTTTTTTAAAATAATAATTAAGAAATAAAGCTGGTAACCCATGTTTGCTATTAATTTGGTTATATCTTCTTTTCATTCTTGTATCACATGTCATCATTATTTGGAATAACCATACACCCAAAGAAATGAGGGAAAAAAGAAGAGTGCAATTTATTTTCTATTGTATACCTTTTTTTCTGACACAAAAGTTTACCAAGACTTTTCTAAAAACAGATACTAGCATAGATACAATAATTATCATTTCATTTATGCCACATAGTTAAGGAAAATTTAATTTAATCTTAATTACCTTGATTCTTAAGAAATAAGTTTTTGAGAGTTAATGTTGTAGGTGTTTGTACAATCTTATTATTGCACTTTTAGTCATATCAAGTAGAGTAAAACACAATGGATGTATTGTACTTCTCATTTG
Source organism: Noctilio leporinus (assembly GCA_004026585.1). NCBI lineage: Eukaryota > Metazoa > Chordata > Mammalia > Chiroptera > Noctilionidae > Noctilio > Noctilio leporinus. The sequence continues at coordinate 74,885 of PVIW01006528.1, forward strand.
GCATCTCAGCTTCATTATTACCACTGGTACTCATAAATCACTTTAAGAAAACTATGAAGTAAACAGTTAACTTTGGCCCTTCTACCTTTTTTGCCCATCCTTTTGGTACTTTTTTTTCCCCTTTGGAATCCATTTTTAATAAATGGTTTCATTCTTAAGTCAATTAAACATTAGAGACTTTTCAACCCACCACCTTAAAGAATTAATTGCATTCACATTTGTTCGATGTGAACAACAGCTAAAATACTTATTCTTGGTGAAAAGATGTTCTTAACATCATTGTGAAAATTAATTATTGATTCATCTTTAAGATATCTTTTAAAGTTGTATATTTATGTGAGAGACACAGGGAGAGAGGGACTTACACAGTTTCCCTAGCAATAAAACCATAATCCTATAAATACATTCAGTGTCCTTAAAGCTAAATATAATATCTGCCATATTTTTGAGGTTGCATGAATAAAATTATCATACCCATTAACAAAGAGAACATTCTCTTACTACGTACATATTGAGGTATGTCCAGAAAAAGTCCAGCCATTGTTAATACAACAGGAACTGTTTGCAAGACATCAATATAATCTGGCAGCCAAGGATAGTAGACTGGAATGGGCTTGTGTGAACAATGGTGACTTCATTGTACTGGTCAGTGGGGTTGGTAGATGCTCTTGATTGAGCATATGTAATAGGTGGTCATTGCGTTCAAAATGACTGAGCAAATACAGCAATGAATCTTCATAAAATTTTGTGTTAAGCTTGAACTTTCCTCTGTGGAAAGTATTCAGATGATTCAGAAGGCTTTCAGGGGTGATGCAATGAGTGCAGCACAAATAAAAAGGTGGAACAAATGTTTTAAAAATGGCCAAGAATCTGTTGAAAGTGATCCATGTTCTGAAAGGCCTGCATCAAGCAGAAGACCTGAGAATGTTGAACATGTACAGGCTGCAATCAACAAACCTCAGCATCTGACAGTGGGAAAACTAGAAGCTGTTCTTGGGATACCAAAAACTACGTGTTTGAGACTTCGATGTAGGATCCTGGCATGAAATGTGTCATGGCAAAATTTGTTCTGCAGCTTCTGCTATTAGAGCAGAAGGAACAGTGTACTGCAGTTGCTAATGACTTGATTTAAATTGCCACCAATGAACCAATTTTCTCAAGAAGGTCATAACTGAGGAGATGAATCATGGGTCTATGGCTATGATCCAGAAACAAAAGCCCAGTTGTCTCAAAGGGAGTCACCTGGTTCTCCATGCCTGAAGAAGGCACAGCAAAGTTGCATGTTTATCTTTGTTGGGAAAAGTGTGTGAAGTCTCAAGGTGCCTACTTTGGAAGGGTACTGAGGTGTCATTGTCCTATGTACAATGTTTCTTGTACCTTCTTCAATAAATGTCTCTATTTTTCATATTATGTGACTAAATGCTGCCTGGACAGACTCTGTGTGTGTGTATTTATACATATGCAAAATTTTCAGGACAAATACACATAAGTAATAGTTGTCAATATGTCTTAAGCCATTGAATTGGATCCACCAGAGGATACTTAAATGCCAATCTGATTTTTTTCTAAATGCAAGAATGACATTTATAATTTGTGAAGATTGAAAATGAGACTAGGAAATGGCCTTTTAGCCAATAAGTAATATGAATAGTTGACAGCTGTTGTTCAAGACAAATTTCGTATTGGGCATGACACTTTTGCAAACAACTGTTAGTGAGCCATGGCTTTATGGAAATCAATTTATGGCCACTGAAATTTTAGGACATGCCAATGCTTATTAATGCACTTTATGAGCTATACAACTTCCATTACTAAAAAATTGCAAAATGATATCTAAAGTTATAATTAAATTATTGTTATTCTGTACCACTAGAAATACCAATTAGGTTTTGACTGGTAACTCAGTTTGTTAGAGGTCATCCAGATAAACCAAGGTTGTGAATTTTATTTCTGGTTGGGGCACATACAGAAAACAACCAATGAGTGCATAGATAAATGGAACAACAAATTGATGTTTCTCTTCCCTTTTTGATCTTTCTAAAATAAATAAATAAGTAAATTATGAAAAAGAAATGTCAATCACTAAATACCAAACATCTCCTTCAGAGCTACTAGAGACATTAAATCAATATGTGAATGCCAACAAGACATTACTAAATACATTATTACACTATCAACGGGCATTCATCGGAATATTAACTGGAGAATGTTAGTATACCAAGTATTCCACAATTTGCTCAAGCAGTGAGTCTATAAAAATTCAAAACTTGCTTACATGTGAAAGTTTGCTAACTATGGCAAGAAAATGATCAGATCAATAAAATGGAAAGAATCTGAGGCATTGCTCTAAATTGGCTCATCTATTATGCAGTGGTCCACATCATTAAATAAGAAGTATTGGGGGAAAACAAAGGCAACTTGAAGAGAAATCAAGTAAGTAAAGCCAGCCCTCTAAAAGCCCCACATAATCAATCCCTACTTCACATCTTAGTCCCACTGCTCTTCTCATGCCCTCCTTACTCTGCTTACCTTGCTCTTGTCTCCCTAGAACCAAAACACATGTTTTACTCTAAAGTGTTTTACTTTAAAGCTTTTCTACCCTTTGGTCTTGCATTAAAACTAACTTGTTTCCTATCTGTTATTCTAAAAAACTGTGTTCTTTGGAAGGTAACTTCTTCTTTTTTTTTTTTTTTTTTTTTGATTTAAATATTTTAAAAAATATCTTGTCTCAACAAGTTATGTGATAGGTACTACTGATACAGCAATGAAGGTAAAACAATTCATTTCATCAAGGAGTTGCCTATCTAGATGAAAATACTCTTATGAATGGACTAAAAGTGTATTATTTATAAGATATGCCTAGTTTTGCATTTTAATAGAGTATTTCTATAAGGAAGTAATGATGTTAAAATGTAGTTTTAATGAAAATAATTTTAGATACACAGTGGGAGTGAAGAGGTAGTTTAGACATGGATATGAACATGATAAAAACAGGCCCTTGAGTTACAGTCATACATTTTGGCTCATTCAATATGATATTCATAAAAATTCAACAGCATCACTAACTAAATATAATACCTATTAAATGATAAAATTATTTGATCACTTGGACTATGAACATATGATTATACTGCAAATTCTATAATGGTAAAGTCAGCTTTGTATGTTGTGAATTGAGTCTCAATCATAGAGTGAGATTATTGCCTTAACTATTCACCTCATTAAGGGTCAAGCAAAGGAACATCCAAAGATAGAGAACAATGGTTCTTAAATAGAGGTTACTCTCTTCTTCAGGGAATATTTAAGAATATCTAAGGATATTCTTGGTTTTCACAACTTGGACAAGTGTTACTGGAATCTGGACACCAGGAGTGTGGGCAAATATACTACACTACACAGGATAGCCCCCACAACAAAGATTTATCCAATCTCAAATGTCAGTAGTGCTGAAGTTGAGAGACCCTAATATACAGGTACTGTGACACATTTTTCTAAAGTTATTATTACCTTTTTTCTATCTTGAGATTCCTTCCAGAATGGACTAAGAGAAAATGCACTATGATAAGATTTAAAATGTGATGTTGTCATAATATTGCCTAAAAGCATTTAATGAATTTCTCAAACTTGAGTGATAAAAATATCTGGCATACTTCTTTAAAATACATATTTCTTAGTATGCTCCCAGAGATTCTTATTCAGTGTGTTTGGAATAAGAGTCAGGAATCTTTTTTTTTTTTTTTTTTCAGATAATTCTGATATGAATGATCAAAGGCCCATACAATAGGGAACATTGATCTCCCGGATATAACCCAAATTCTTCAATATTCATAAATATCTCTACCTTGGTCCAATTCCACCATGTTTTTTTTTTTTTTTTTTTTTTTGATGCATACATATATTGTACCTCTCCTCTCACTTATATTCCAACAATATAGATCTACTCGAAGTTCACTGAAACTTTGTACTATTTCATGAATTTCCCACCATTCATATATATATATATATATATATATATATATATATATATATATATATATTTTTTAAACCTGGATGTCCTTTTTTTTCTTTGTCCCATTGGTGAATTACCAGTAAATTAGTGTGACTGTAAATACTTAATGAAGTTTCCAAAACTAACAAAAATCTCTAATTTGTAATGTTTGTCATTATTTGTGGTATAAACTCTCCACCATGCACAATTTCAAGCTACCAATGTGATATTTATGAACACTGAGTTGGAAAAAATATGCATTATTGAGAATTAAAAGCAGCTATTGAGAATTAGTATGAGTAGCTCTGACACAAGATTGTAATTATTCTTTTCTCTTCCCTTGAAGTCCTTCTCAATAACCCAGACAAGTTTTTTTTTTTAAATGTAATATTGCAATCATTACATTTTCTCCCTTATATTTCTTAACAGGCACATTACATTACTACACTGTGAGTTCTCTGAGACAAAGGCCCATGGCAATAAAAAAATGTGTTCAGATAAATTACATTTTAACGCAAATGTTTGTATATTTATGGTGATTTGGGTATGTTTTCATTTTAATTAAACACTAAATGATTTAATAAAGTGTTAAAATCTTTAAAGTATTTTCTAAGTTTTAGCTTCAGCCTGTTAAAATATATCAAGCCACATGGTTTTTGTTCATGCTTAAGCCAAAATATTAAAGAAGGAAAATGTATCTTCTGGGAGCCTGCCTAAGCTCTTATAAAAGTGAGATATGTGACCTTGGGAAATTAACTTGAGGCTACTTTTCACTAATAGGGATTTTCTTCCAAAAAATTTAGGCTCTGGGTTATTTCAGTCTGAGGAAGCTGTGTTTATTTATATAATATTTTATCTATGGTAAATTTTGCTGAGTTGAGTTATTTCTACTCTTACATAATCAGGGATTTCTTAACCTGGACAAGTTTTTCTACACACACACACACACAAACAAGTTTGTTTTATTACAAATAATTACTTTCCTGAATTGGAACGTAGCTTTTAATGGCAGAAATGTTTGATAATTATGTTTGATAAAGACTTTTCATGCCACCATAAGAAAGAATCACCCTTAAATATGCAGGGAGACTGTTTCATTCCCTTTGAAAAGGTACATAGTTATCTTTCTGAACCCTCAAAAAAATCACTATGGGTATATAGTATCCAAGTCATTTGCCTTCTCTAATCATGTAAATATTAGACAGTATATTTGCTTTACTCAAAAACCAATTCTAAGAAGTTTAACACTAATGAACATTTCTCTCTCTCCCCTCATTCTCTCTCTCTCCTCATATGGTGTGTGTATGTAGATTCAAATAGACATAAAAAAATGCAGTATAAACAGAGGGAATGGCCTTCCTGCAAGGACATAGGCATAAAGATAAATTAGACAAACTATAGCATGCTATGTTATAATATATTCTTTTAATATTTTATGGAATGCTAAGCTGTAACACTTTTGGGGGAGGTAATGGAAATCATGAATAAAAGGCATGGGGGCTTCTTTTCTTTTTCGATCTTTGGTTAGAAAATGTATTTATTTGGTGCCCATATTGTATTTTTGCTTATTTGTCTTTCAGTACTTTATGGAAAGATGGAAGAACTTAAGTAGATCTTCTAGATGTGATCCAGTAGGAGCAAAAATTTTTATTTATTTTCCACTTAGCCAACTCAAACTATTTGGAACTCCAAAGCAAATCTAAATAATGCTTAACTTTTCTGTCTTAAATTACTTATTTAAAAAATAAGTGTAAATGCTCAGTGAAAACAATTCTATAAGCTTCTAGGGTAGAAGCCTCAGATCAATGATATTTAAACTTAGATGATCAAATACTTGATAAGATTGAAGATCATTTTAAAAGATCATTTTCATGTGAACATTTGTCATTTCAAGATTATTTATTTTCCATTGAAAAATGACTCGCAAGCTTGCATCTTAAAGAACTCGAAACAATTTTGAAACACTAATATTATATTAGGCAGGCATCCCAAAAGTTGATAGGACATCACTGTACGGTAGAACTTGGTGATGTAAATGACATATGTTTCTTAAGAAATTGACTTTACAACTTTCTTTAAACTTTACTCCCTTTGAATGATGGGCCTTTTTGCCTGGAAGTAAAATAATTACATGTGGTGCTATACCACAGCACTCTCTTAAAAATATATTGCATCAGGGTCATGATGTTGTAATTTAGAATTTTAAAGGTAAGAAAGTGAGCCTTTACATTTAATATCTCAGAGACTTTGGATCTTTTCCATTCAAAACTTGGCTTGCAATTTGTCTCCACAGATGATTGTAATGGTTTAAATTGGTTACAGCTTTTCAAATTGTGAAGTAGCCAATAATTTAGCTTTGACCAAAGTTTAAGCAATTAGTTCTAACCAGCTTCAGTTATTAACAAAAATTGGGTTTTAGAGGAAAAGAAGTAAATGCGGTTAATTAATTTCTTATTGCTTAGAGATTAATATATTTAAAAATAAAATTCCAGAAATTTTAGTCTCAGAGGTATCTCCCATTTCTGTTAATAGTTTCCCAGGATAGTGTTATGTGTAAGTGAAATGGAGATAAATAAGACACAAGCTTCTTCTATCCTCTTTCATATATATGTGAACAATAACCTTGTTGCCTAAGAAGTTTCAGAGTTTGTAACTGAATTTTGAAGTCAGCTATCATTTCCAAATTGTAGAAAAGAAGGGAGAGCGAAAATGATACCATAGATTTCCCAACGTTTTATCCAGTTGCAAAGTTTAGAGTTATTTTTTTAATTGTCTTGATCCAGATACTATAAAAGTCTTCAGTGGCAGGTTTCCAGCTTCAGTTAAACACACACAGTATTCGTCTTACTTGAAAGTTTTCAGATCACTATTAAATAACTTCGCAGACAGAAGAACATAATAATGCCTATCTTACGTTGCCTGAATCAACAAGTGCACTTGAAGGCTGTTAACAGAGAAGATGAAAAAGACTGCATATGGGAATGCAGCACCCTAAGTACCTTTTTATAGTTAACTGTATAGTATGTACTTGTGTCCTATTGTGGGCAGTTATTCTAACTGTGATCTTCTATTATTCCTCTTTATTTATAAGATGATTCAAATTAACATTAACCTCAACTTAGGCAGAAATGATGCCTTTGGAAGGACAGATGACAAAAATATTTCCCAAGTACTACTATCTTGCTTAGGAGTTCCTATCTTTTAATAAATGTAGCAAAACAATGAAACATTATCTGATTTATCTAGAAGTAAACATGAGTATGTGTCCCCCTCCCCCTCCCCTAAGTATGTGTTTTAAAAAACAAAATTACAAATGATTCAAAGCCTCTCAGCTCTTCTGGAGTTTTTCCATAACAAAGCCTGGTTTGACTCTATGGAAAGATTCTATCCCTCTACAAACTTTTAAGCTTAATAAATATCAGAGTTGAGGTAGATAGATACTATATTTTTTGTAGTAATTTTGGAAGGAAGTGGAAACGGTGTACAGGAGCTGAGTGGGTTGCTAACTGTCCTTGTGATCTAAGCTAGTTACAACCTTTAACTTCATTTTGAATTTGTCAAACAGGGAGAATTGATTACTCATTCTCTAAATTTCCTTCCTGCCAGAAAACTAATGTCACTGTAATAGTACTTTAAAGACTATCATCAGGGTAGAATGAAAATTGAAAGAAAAAAGGCATTAATATCTATCTAGAGATATTTAAATCAAGAGATTTTTGCAACTAAACTAATAATGAAAGTGGAAAATATAGCAAAAGAAGGAAGCACAATGTTGGTGTTCATTTATTATGACTTCATCCTCATCCTCATGGGTTCCACAGTCATCCAAAAACAAGTATGATAAAGGGAAAAAACAGCTGCTTCATATATTAATTTAGAGAATGTCAAAGCTTGTCAATTAATAAGGACAAACTGCTGGAAAGGAAGCCAAATTTCCTACGTTCCTCTCTTCTGTTCACTCAGTTCTGGTGGTAGCAATAAGTCAACTCTCAGGTGTGGAATGGAAAGGAGTTATGTCAACATAGCCTAAGAAATGGGGCAAAGGAAGAGGAGGCTGGGCTGAATTGGGATCTAACTGGTGTCCTTGTTAGGTATACAAGAAACCTAGCATTTTGCTTTATTCTGTGCACATTTTGAAAGATGCATCAGATTAACCTCCAAACAGGCTAAATTAAACTGAAATAATGAAACCCTATTAGGAGTTTTGAATTGGGTTTAGTGTAATCATACTGATGTTGAAGCACCTAACTGATTTACTAGGTAAATGGAGAAAATAGAATGTGGCAGGGTGGGCTCTGAAAAATATATAATTTTCCTTATTCTTAATATAAAAGCCATTGCGTCAATCAATTTAGTTTTTGTACACAACGTGATTTAAAGTATTACTTTACATGTTCATTTAACAATTTACACACTCAAATGGTGACTGAACACAAGCTATGTGCCAAGCAACAAGATACATGAATAGGACCCAGTTTCCATCTCTCAAGTGCCTTCTGTGTAGTTGAATAATACAAGATTGTACATTCTTTGTTACAATGCCAAGTGTCAATAGCCTATTACATAATTATAATCTGACAAAAAAACTAAGTATTCTATAATCAAGCAACATATCCATTCCATGGTGCTCTCCTACTATGTAAAATTATACTCACAAATGCTCATTAGAAGCATTTTTAAAAGTAAAAGAAGTGCCTGTGCATGTAAAATCAATCCAAATTCGCTCTAAATGTTATTTTGTGTAAAATTGGAATGCAAAGATATTAGCCAAGGGAATAAAAAAATGAGTGTACCTGCATGCAACTGTGCATTCTATTTTTCAGACTTAACAGCTTAGCTATAATATTTGCGTATTAGCTAAATAACATCTCAAGGAGAACTGGGAATAGAACCTTGATGTCTACTGATTGTACATGTGTGAGTCTGTGCTATCAAAGGATGGCCCTTAAAAAACTCCCTGCTGGAAGCTATTGTGCATATTGTAAAAGGACCATTGCTAAGTGCCAATTCAGCTAGTACTGTATACTTGCCATTTAAAAAGAAGATTCCATACCACTTGATTATGTTAAATAGATTTGTTAGAAATTTATACTGAATTACATCAAAATGGCACAGCAGAGAAGTTCTAAAGAACTGCAACTACCGAACCCATAACTAATGTCAATCCTTCTGGTGGATGGTTTAATATAACACTGTCACAGATGTATTACGAGAGAAGGGTAAAAAGTCTTAAAATAATGAAGCCCATGCATATATGTTGTAATAGAACCTAAACTCATGTTTGCATTGAAATAAACCTATATATGTATAAGTATATTATATATGAGTATAGACATATATAAATTTTACTCAAAGAACACATGAAATTTTGAACTTTTAAATGTGTAAGTTGTATAGAATGGCAACAGAGTAGAGAGCAGTGCTGATGGTGTTCTCGAGTCCAGAGCAGCTGGAGGACAGGATAGGGAGCGCGAGACATATTCAGGTCCCTAAAAATTGGAGCGGTCAGCATCTTGACACAGGGGAGCACAGCCCAGAGACAGCGGAGACCTACAGGAGAGCAGGTGAGACAGTTCCGGACCAACCGGCTGGTGGGCCGAGGTCGGCTCTGGGAAGGGGCGGATCTACCCAGAGAGGCGTGTTTAACTGAAGCAGCTCCAGGCTCCCTGGCGACTAGAAATCTAAACAATGAAGTGTGGGCAGCAAGGGCAAATGCCAGAGGGAACAAGAAATTGAACTTCTGCAGGGGAGGGACTAGGTGAGAGCCTCACTCCTGCAACAGGGAGAAGCAGCTCCTCACTGGGCCAGAGGCGGAGGAGAAGAGTCCTGTGGGGAGCAGGAGCAGGGGAGCAGGGAATTTCACCAGCCCTGGGGGGGAGAGGTCCAAAAATGGTGCTGCTTGGCCACCAGGGAAACAGCAGCTTGAAGCCCCTGCAAGGGGGAAGGCCCAGCCCTGCACACCCACATGGGCCCCCAGACTCCTGCAGAAACTTCAAACTGCCAGCCAGGAACTAATAGCTGGGGCAACTGACCCACCCATTGCCAAGGACAAAGGCCACAGACACGCTGGGAGAGGTGCACCACAGAGGCTTTGTAAAGGACTCCTCAGAGAGCTGGTTTGGCTTGGAGGTTTGGCTTTGGCCCGGGGGAGCTGGGCACTGTTGGTGGAAGGGGGCTGCCTCCTCCAGGAGCTGCGGGGGCAGGGCCAGTCATCACAGGAACCAGTGAGGTTGCAGGCTGCCCTGCAGGGGTGCCAGGTGCCCATCACAGGCAGGAACCTCTGCCAGGAGTTGGAGGGGACACCCTGCCACCCTGCGGGCCCCAGAATACCAGCAGCCCTAAAACCCAGCTAGGCTACTGAAGGCCCAGCCTACCTGGGGGCTGACACTCAGAATCAGCCCTGACTGTGACAATCAGAGGCCCTGCCACTCCAAGACCAGCTAGACTGTAGAATGCAGAGACCTGACCAAGAAAAAGAGGCAGCCTCAGGAAATGGATTGCTGCTAATCTCAAGCACCTGAGTTATACCAAGAGCTACATGAACTATTAATCCCCAACATATCCTTTTCAAAAGTTACTTCTCACATATTTTTAATCCCCCCCCCCCCATCGCAATCCACCTAAATACCCAAGACCCTCCCCCTACTCTTGATTTAAAGTCTACTCACTCTCTGGCTACAACGCATTCCCAGTCCTCAATCTTAGTATTCCTCCCTTCCCCAGCCACCTAAACCCTTTCTTTATTCTTTTCTTTCTTCCTTTTTCTTTTTTTCTTTTTTCCTTCCTTTTCTTTTCTTCCTGTTAAAGCCCACAGGTCCTGGCTCCACCTGGACCAATCAGAGATCATAAAGGGTGAACAGATACCTAAGCCCTTTCTTTATTAATATTGGTTTTTCTTTTTCTTGTGATTTTTTCCTTTTTTTTTTTTTTTTTTTTTTTTTTTTTTTTTTTTTTTTTTTTTTTTTT